>CM053791.1:82541629-82711629 GCA_028749045.1 Cupressus sempervirens | reverse complement strand
TTTGTGAAGATTATTTTAATTTAGTATTATAGCTGACTTTAGAAGGTAATTAAGTGGACTAGTATATATGTAATATATTGTATCATATCAAAATGTAATTGATGTGAACAAGCAAAAGAAGCTTGTATTCAAATTAAAGAAGGCTACAAATAGTATAAGGAAAAGCAAAGACTTATCTGGCACAATCAGGTGTTCATTGTTATACAAAGGAATCTCATTCAA
Source organism: Cupressus sempervirens (assembly GCA_028749045.1). Taxonomy (NCBI): domain Eukaryota; kingdom Viridiplantae; phylum Streptophyta; class Pinopsida; order Cupressales; family Cupressaceae; genus Cupressus; species Cupressus sempervirens. The sequence continues at coordinate 82,711,407 of CM053791.1, read as the reverse complement.
TAAACCAAGTTGTAGATCAAAAATCAACCACTAATTCATCCTAATAGGTGAATCAACCAAATCCTTTAACAAGGTGGACTTAACAGTCTCATTCCAAATATCCTAATGGATTGCATACTTCATTATATGTTGTAAATCCTTCATGAGGTGGACCTAACACTACTAATTTTTCCTAATAGAGAAGATCCCCAAAAGTGATTGATTGTAAGCTTTAACTTGAGCTAACTTTATACTGTAGTATTAAAGCTTGTGGGTATCATCCCCACCCCTATTTTACTTTCTATTTGGAAGTTTTCTAGGTTACCAAATATTTTCTCAAGTATTATGAATATTTTATTGCTTTCAGTCTTTTATGCATGCAATTAGATCAGATTAAATGGTGAATGTTTAAGTGATAAATTAAAGTATAAGTTTTATTGGTTCTTGATTCACCCACCCACACCCCCCCCCCCCCCCCCCCCAACTCTCAGTAACTCAGTCTATATTAAATTTCCAACATGCATCTCTCTCTCATGTATTACTCCTTCTTAGAAAAATCTATTCATTTTTCTTCTATATATCCATCAAAAAATATTTTCATTCTAAGTTAGCTTTAGAAAAAGATGTACCTTTATAATTATCAAGTTACATCTTTAGGTCAGTTGAATGTTGATGCTCGAGTCACACTGCACACTCAGGTGCTAAGTTGATGCTTAGTAAATTCAATGAACTTGGATGATATTAGATGCTTGGGTGATAGTGTGTACTCAAGCAAGACTTTGATGCCTTTCTTGAACTAGATGCTTGGTTCACACAGAGAAATCAACAAACACTACTAGATCTTTTCACACTGTAGACTTGGTTTACATTGAGATACTTTTCCCATGATGGTGCTTGGTTAATATTAGGATCTAAGATACTTGGTTGCTCAGGCTACACTGAAATATGCTAACTGAAGGAAAGCTTGGTTGCATTATTAACCAACCTTCTTGAATAACTTTTGTGTTTTGTCACTAATTGATAATTTGTCTTGTGATAGGGTCAACAATGTCCCCCTTTGGCATTAGTGAAAAAAACACTTATCATGTGCAATTCTATCATCAATCCAAAAACTCATAATCAAAATTTTTAGTCAAACTCCCCCTATTCCATATGCTTGAGTCTTCAACTCAGTTTGAACTAAAAAATTGTGGCTCAATCACAACTAAATGAATTTTGATTTTTCAAAATTGTTTTTGTTCATCTATACATCTACTTTATATATACATATACATATATGTTTCCCCCTTGTACATATTCCTCTACATATACATTGATGTTATTTCCCTATACATTTTCCTCTATAGTTTCCCCCTTGTTAGGATTTTTACACTATTAAGCAACAAAATACTTAATACCAAGGTAAAAAATATCACAAAAACCTAAGGATTAGCTAATTCCCATAAATAGTTATGTGTGCTTTAGATTTGGACCCAACTTCAACAAAAGCAGAAAGATTTTCTACTCTTTAGGCTTTGCAAAACCAAGGCAGGTGCACCTAAGGGATGAAAGATTTACAACATTATCCTACATACATATTTCACTCATTCCATGACATTTTATAACAATACACATCCCTTATAGCAGATTGTTCATAATTCTTCTTAGATTTACAAGTAACTCTCGGCAATAGGAGCCAACTAAAACTTAGAAATTGAATGTAAAAAAGTGTTGACCAGCTTTGATATTCATCAAATATTAAAGTAAAATTGGTTTTAAATATAAGCTTGATGCTTATTCATGGTTTCTTCATATGCAAGCTGAACCAATTAATCAATGCCTCATCCATTGGGATTCAGAGTCTATCCAATTTCTAGACCTAATTGATTGCATTACAATTAATATAATTAGCAATTCTCACTATAACTCATTCTTATACACATCCTTCCTACTACCATGAAAGCCCTATCAACTTCACTAAAGCATCTATTTAATTCATTTAATTAAAAGCAATAGTGAAAATGATATACAACTTAACATAATTGCATTCAATTGAACAAGCTTTGCCTATTTAATTTCAAGATAACAAGATAATAGAATTGGAGACAAGATTCAAGAAGAATACATATGGGGATAGCTTATCTTTATATTAATTTCCTTTGAAAATTCTATAACAACTATAATAGAACTCAAAATGACTCAAGACAAGGCATCAAGATCCTATAGCATCAATGTATGCTCGAACAATTATAGAGAAAATACATCATAAAGTTTGTATCAAGAATGGACCAAACAAAAATTAGTAAGACTAAAATTGTAAATGACTCAAACCCTTCCTCTAGCCTCAGAATCTCACTTATATAGTATGAGATGCGACAAGCTTCAGGCCATAGAGAAACTAATAGTTGTCCTTAGGATAGAAAAATATCTAAAATGTTACTACCATAAAAGACAAAATTTGTGCAAAAAGAAAAACTTTACATCATAATATTCTTTTGAGAGACCATTTTCTATTACACCTTTTGTTGCATTTCTTTGTGAGTAAAATAATTGATGATTCACCTTATTACTGTTGTTGCTTCTCAGAGGTTGTAGCCAATGGAATTGATTGTGATATATCTAGCTTTAATTGTTGCAGGCTTACTTCCACTCGAAGCTCTTCATGTATATCATCATGAATTGATAAGACAACAATTATATCTAATTTATATTCTACTAGGTCACTAGTCTAGGTTTTTGTGCTTGCAACTGTAGTTGGTTGCTCATCTTTGTCCTCTTCTTTTCTTACTGATGTTTCAATAATTTGTACTTAATCCTGTTCTATATCTTCATCATTAATTTCAACATTTTGTAACTACTTTACATCAATGAATTCTACCATCCACTTGTCAAAAAGTGTGTCATCTAGCTAATTAAATTGTAGAATATCCTGCTACTTTTTCATAACATATTCTACAACTTTGTCAATTTCAACAAAATCTTGCCTTAAAGGATCCAGTAATAATTGAACTTTTACAAATTTCTTTAGTTGTAATAGACCACCATGCATTTCCATTTTCATTTATGACTCTATTCATCCTTAGACAAAATAGGTCATCTAGTTCTTGGGCCTATTCCTTCGTATTTTTCAATTTATTCTTTTTATCTAAAGCATATGGGAACAAATCAAATTTAACACTCTTGTACTTGTTCAAATAACTAAAAATTCTCCTTTGTAGCTCAACTCTTTTATCACCAAATTTTGAGAGATCATTGGCTATATAATAAGTCTTTTCTATATGTTCATGTTACAAACTGATGACTGTTAAAACATAAAAGAGTAACCTCTCTACTCCTTTTACTCCATTTGTTGACAATTGGCTTCAAGGCTTCATCATTTCCCTTTATCTCATCCCATATATTTATTGTCTTTGTTAATTTCTCATAAAATGAGGGCCAATCAATTTTATTAACTAAATACAGTAGAGTTTTCCTTCATTTATCATCATATTGTACATCCAGCTCTACATGTAATACCCATAATTTTCCTTTTTCTTCTTCAAAGTCTTCTGTAGTATCATACTGTGGCCTTTGTGGTCTGTCTAGGATTTCAATGATAGGAGTGAATTTAAAAGGCTCCATTGGTGGGAAAGGATATGTGATTCTTGACCTAGTGGGTCATCCCATCACTTTATTCTCTAGTTCAATCTTCTCTTGAACTTCTTTATTATATGCAGCCAAGACTTTCTTATACTTTTCCCACAGCTCTAGTTTTTCTCTCTTATCTCTTTAAGTTGTGGCTAAGGTGAAGTTGGCTGATCCACAACCTAGCTCTACTCCCTCTTTAGTGGTAGTTTCTTCAACTCTCTTCACAAATAGCCTACCTATCAAGCCAATATCATCAAGCTAGGACGAGCTAGTCCTAGATCCTTTTTTCATTGACCAAATGACCAATGCAGCATGGTCTTCATTGAATTTAGCACCTTTCATCTCTTTCTTCCCCTTTTCCTCTACACTCATTTTATATGTAATAGAATTAAAAACCATAGCATCTGCAATATCCCAATTGGGTAGCAATAATACCTCAGATGCTTTTATCGTTTGTCTCCCTTCTTCAGGGGTCAATCTCTTGAATTCCTACATCATCTCTTCTTTAACTTAGTTTTTCACATCCACCTCTTCCATCTCTAGATGCTCTATTTTCAATTTGTTGCATCTTTTCTTAAACATTCCAATGTTTTTTCTCTAAGAAAATTGGTAAAAAGCTCTAGATTTGATAAAATCATCATCAGAGATGAATTCATGGCAAGCCTATTCCATTCTAGGGTCCAACTCCCTCCCTCTATATTCTACCACAATTAACTCAATTCTTGGCACTAGAGGTTCTTGAAGATTTCACTCTTCTAATTCTACTTGAGTAATAAACACTCCCCCTTGGGATCCCAACTACTCCACCTGCTCTCTACTGAGTTGTTCATATCCTATTTGTAATTTGGAATGAGTGGGTAAATATTCCTCAATTTGAGGTGTTTGCTCCTTTTCTATTCTCTACCTCTTGGGTGAGAGCTCATCAAGTCTTTCCTCAAGAACAACACCAGTTGATCCCATTATCTGTTTTCATTTATCTATAGTTGCTCTTTTATTTTGGACAACATTATAGCTAGGTCTTTTTTGAACAATTAATTTTCTTGATCCTACTATAGGAGTAAAATATAACCTCCTCATGACCTCTTTGGCATTTTCCAGAAAAGAATTGATAAAGAATAGTTTCTTTTCATTCATGACCTCCATCATCTCAGGAAAAGTGGTCATTAGTTTATTTAACCTATCTGCCTCTATTTTTGCATCAGCTAAAGGCTTGTAATTGTTATCCAAACAATGAATGAATTCCAAAACTCTAGAATAAAATCTCCATTTTTCTTTCTTGATCTCTTGCCCTTGCAAAGAGAACTCATTTCTTATTATATCTTTAGGAAAATAGAATTGGTGGTCTTTTACACCAGCTTTAGCCCTTTTCTAAACACATCAAAAAATCCCTCAGTGTCACAAAAATGTGGATGAGACATAGCCATCTTGTATTAGTCCAAGAATTTATACAAGAATAACATACCACCCTTTGTAATTATGGAATGGTGGACCGTAGTACAAGTGGGGAAAATTGAGCCTCTGTTTCTTCTAGCCAATTATGCTTCCTCCAATCTCCCTATCTGCCATAGCATTTCAGCTATCCCTACCTTTAGAGGTACTTGGTAGGAAAATACATGAGGAGTCCCTAAAAACCATAGAAATAGGGTAAGGTATGATATCAACCCAATTGTGGGACACTTTCAAATAAAAAGGATTATCCATAGGCCCAATAAAATACATCAACACCTTGGGGATTTTGGGATTGTCCCTTAATAAGAGGCTTCTCAATCTAGAGGCAAAATACCCATCAAACCTAATAAAACTAGCCTCCTCTATATCCCAGGTCATGTCTGCACTCCACAACTAGACTAGTAGAGCATCTTCTTCATATTTTTGATTTAGGACCATCTCCTTTTCAGAATATGTAACCCCTTTAAATAGGAACATGTGCATTAACAATGAATAATGGCCAAAATTCTTTTCCACCTTTCTCTTTGCAATTCCAACTAATCATATGCGGATCTCTTTTGCTATATAAGATGCAAAATAAAAACTAATATTGACACCAAAAGAAGAGATCTGAGTCAACATATATAAAAAATTTACAGGCACAAAATTTTTCTCATCCTCACCAAAAACCCTACATAAAGTCATATATTTTTCTATGGCCCTAGAAGTGAAAAATTCCTTTTTAAAGGACTCTTTAGTAGAGGCTATAACCACTAGAAAATTTCCAATTGAGCCCAAGTGTGCCCTCAGTGCACCCTACCTAATCTTATCCCTCTTAGACAAGTATTCTTTCTCCAATCTTGACAGGTCAATGGTTACATGATAATCTAAAAATGCTTCTAAAAAAAAAACCACTTGAATTTCTTTACAATTTTTTCTACCAGGCACTCCCCATCTATTCTTCTCACTATCTTGGTTTCTAGGTCATAATTTTGGGCAATGGCCATGAGTAGGTTAGAATCCATAAAAGCACTAGGGACCACTAATTTTCCTAAATCAAAATTGCAAATGTTTCCATGGGGAGTAAACAACTTTCTTTCTAAAAACCACTTCTTAAAAAGATGGAGCCTTATTTTAGTAGTAGTAGCATCCCTAATCCAATTCCCTATATCATATAGGCCATCTACAATCTTGATCTTAGGGTTCAGAAAAATTATTTTTTTCATCTGGGTGGACTCATTCATAGACTCAGAAAATGGTTCAAGAAAGTCATCATGTATATTTCTACTTGCATAATCTATCTTTCCTAAGAAAACTTTCTTTGAAGGCATGTTTACTAGTGACATAGAATACCATAACTCTTTACTATCTAATGGATTTGGGTACTTACTTGGTTGTTTGTTACTCTTTTACTGCAATTCTGCAACATAGTGTGGATACTAAAAATTCTTTCACATGTTAATCACATTAGGAACAATTCTTCAATGGCTCTTAGCTCTCTAAAATTCTAAAATTCATTTGTGTAGAAAAAATGGTGAAATCTTGAAATATATCGCTAGTTCTAGTTTGCACAGGGAGCTTTCAATTTTCATAAATGAATTGTAAGGAGAAATAGTGTGGCATCATCTTCTAATTTTGAAAACACATCATTGATTCTAATAATTTTGATGATCTAGGAATAAAATCATGAATGATTCACTTTCAATTTACTAGGTTGGCAATCAACCCAATCAAATTTCTCCACATAAGATTTTCCATCCATTATTGGGAACTTATTTTGAACCCACTGGTGCTCAAAGACACATGTCACACTCTCACTATGTCACTATGCATAAAAATCAAGCAACCTCTACATCCAACATAGACACCATCATCCATGTCACATGCACTAAAGGTCAAGCAAGTTCCTATAGTGACATGGCACCCACCATCAATCTAGGAGAGATCTGATAGTGTCAATCAACACAAACCCTCTTTTTAGTGTGAATCCCAGTGGCATGTGACATCAGATTAACTTGGCATGCTGGCATGGTCATTTATAATAGTTAACCCTTTTGGTGCTTATCTTTAAAAATGGGTCCCCCCATGTTTTTCCTTCCATGGGAGGTCTCTATGTCACAACTGGAGAAGCTCTTATAATTTTTGGTGCCAACATAGCAACCACTATATTTGTTGAAAGAATCTAGCATCCTAGAGTAACACACGTTTATTTCATGGTTCACTCTTTAATGTGTCTAACACATCTGATGTTCCATAATGATGACAAGGCTTATTAATGACACATAGAATGTTGGAAATATAGATGAAGTAACTTGGAGGGTGAATCAGTTACCAAAAAAATATTTTAGATCCCTTGGATGTTAACAATAAAACTTATTGTTGTTGATATTTGGTAAACACATAGAAAATGTTGTAACTCAGTAAAAGAAGTGTGATTTACTTTTAACTAATCCTAAACATTCACAGTGATTACCTTGCAAGCATAAAATAAATAACATGAACACATTGGACATCAAGATTTAACATGGAAACCCAATATGGGAAAAACCACCAATGTAACTAGTTACTATTTTTACTCTTCTAAAGTGAGCCTTGTTAGGAGCCAACTTGGTTAGAGGTTACAAAACACATTGTTAGGTGTGACCTTGTTAGAGGATTTAATCACCCTATTAGTAGTGGCATTGCAAGAGGCCTTGAAACAATTCAATAAAACTATCACCTTGTTAGAGGATTTACAATTGGCTATTAAACCAACTTTGTTAAGAGATTTTCGATCATTGCTACAATGGTAAGAAACTAATGATGAAATGACTTGAATGAGATGAAACTAAATTGCTGATTATAGATCTCTATTTTGCTTCATACTAGATCCATCCTAATCAAATATTACTTTGCTACTCCATAACGATATCTAACCATCCTTCAAGTTCTCTCACACACTTTCCTTTTCATTCAATCAATACACTTGCATACTCTCTCATACTCTAGAATCTCAACTCAACCTTTCATTTATACCATCCACATTATCAAGTTGGCTCATTTACAAATTACAATGACCAATAAACATCACCACAGTTGGCTAGAAGCAATACTTGGAATAATTAAACTTCATATGCCAAATCAACAAAATCCTTTATTGGCCAATCCTACTCTGTAAACATTGGTCTTGGCATGATTTCCTATGTTAACCAATAGAAGCTTGGTTAACACTATGAACTTGTAAAAAAAAATTGACAACTAAGTGAACTCGGTGAACACTGACTCTGGCCAACTTTCCTTCCTTAACCATGAGAACTCGGTTAATACTACTTTCTACCATAATTTCCTTTGACACCTAAGTGAGCTCAATAGAAACTGTCTTCATAGAATAATCTCCAAGAAAGCTTGGTAGACAAGAAAAACTATCTTGCTAACTAAGTGAGCTCGGTAAGAACAAACTGACAACTGATATGGCATTTGTGTAACATCAAAGACAACACGCAGTTAGACAGTTGTATCCAACAATCTCCCTCTTTGGCATTGATGGCAACATAACATGTCATAGAACAATGAAATTTGAAAACAAGAATTTCTATGATAGAAAGTTTCTCCCTCTTACATTTTTATACCACAAGCTTCTCTTGTATAGTAATCTCCCTTTGTGAAGGAGTTGCATAGCTTCTTCCTCAAAACAAATTTACAAAAGATATGATAGTAAACTCTCCCTCTTTGACAACACATGCCAAAGACAACATATTCCAAATGAGTATCAATGTACCTTGAGTATTGATTCATATGCGATATTCTCTTAACTTATGCTACATCAACTAATAGATCTTCAACCTTGTTCCTATTGATGCATAACTAAAACTTTATTTAGTGGGCTTCAAATAGAGGAATGACTCCTAACTTACCTCTTAAATACAAGAATGTATCCTTAGGTAATGGCTTCGTAAATATGTCTACAATTTGTTCTTTTGTATGGACATATTAAAATCTGATTTCTTTGTCTTGCACCAATTCTCTAACAAAATGATATTTTATAGCAATATGCTTGGTTTTGGAACGCATCACTGGATTCTTTGATATGTTAACTGCACTTGTATTATCACAAAACATGAAAGCTGGTTCTCTAATCTCAACCCTCATGCCTTCCAACAACTATTTAAACCAAACAATATTAGAATAATTCACTACTGCTGCAACATATTCTACTTCTATTGTAGATTGGGATGTGCAATTTTTCTTTTTACTTGTCCAAGATACTAACCTTTTACCAAGAAAGAATGCTACACCACTTGTACTCTTTCTATCATCAATATTTCCTACCCAATCAGCATTAGTACAAAATTTTAGGTCTAGATTTCCTCGAAGTTTATACCATAAACCATAGTCTTTAGTGCCATTCAAATATCTCAAGATTCCTTTGATTGCCATCATATGATTTTCTCTAGGTTTTGTCAAGAATCTTACCTCTATACCAACTACAAGAGCAATATCAGCTTTTGTATAAACTACATACTGCAATTTTCCAATCATTGATCTATATAAGGTCTGATCTACCTCTTTTGAATCATCATCTTTTGTAAGCTTTAATCCAGTACACATGGGGGTTTCAATTAGTTTTGAATCTTCCACATATTTTGAAATATTTTCATCTTTTCTCATTCTCATCTGATCAAATTGTCCTCTAAGGCTTTCAACTCTGACTCTCCTCACATTTTCATCACCACCATAGATGTCTTTTAGCTTATTCCACATTTCAAAAGTAGTTTTTCAGTCCTTAATATCATCAAATTTCTCATAGCTAAGAGCAGATGCAATATCTATCATCATAGTGTTATGTTTCTTTTTCTCAACAATATCTCCAATAGATAATGTACCAGTAGGAGTTGTGTATTATTCATCAAGGTATTTCAATTGTAAATCACCAATGGAAGCCAGATGAAGTCTCATGAGTCCCTTCCATGCTAAAAAGTTGTCTTTGTTAAACTTTGGAAATTCTCTCTTGTAAGACATCCTAATATTTAGCTTAGGTCCTTGAAACCTTTCCTACAAGCACCAAAAGCTCTAATACCAATTGTTGGAAATATAGATGAAGTACCTTGCGGGGGGGTGGTGAATCAGTTACCACAAAAATATTTTAGATCCCTTGGATGTTAGCAATAAAACTAATTGTTGTTGATATTCGGTAAACACACAAAAAATGTTGTAACTCAGTAAAAGCAATATGATTTAAATTTAACTGATCTTAAACATTCATAGTGAAATAACATGAACACATGAGACACCAAGATTTAATGTGGAAACCCAATATGGGAAAAACCACAAATGTAACTAGTTACTATTTTCACTCTTCTAAAGTGAGTCCTGATCACCTTGTTAGGAATGGCCTTGCAAGAGCTCTTGAAACAATTCAATTAAATTGTCACCTTGTTAGAGGATTTACAATTTGCTATTAAACCAACTCTGTTAAGAGATTTTGGATCATTGTTACAATGGTAAGAAAGTAACAATGAAATAACCTGAATGAAATGCAACTAAATTGATGATTACAGATCTCTATTCTACTTCATACTAGATCCTTCTTGATTGAATATTACTTTGCTCCTCCACAAGGATATCTAACCATCCTTCAGGTTTTCTCACACACTTTCATTTTCATTCAATCAATACACTTGCATACTCTTGCATGCTCTAGAATCTCAACTTGACCTTTCATTTATACCATCTAGATTATCAAGTCAGCTCATTTACAAATTACAATGACCAATAAACATCACCATAGTTGGCTATAATCGATACTTGATATAATTCAACTTCATATCCCAAATCAACAAAATCCTTCATTGATCAACCCTACTTGGTAAATAGTGGTCTAGACATAATTTCTTGTGTTAACCAATAGAAGTTCAGTTAACACTACAAACTTGTAAAATCCTTTGGCAATTGAGTGAACTCAGTGAACACTAATTCTAACCAATTTTCTTTCATTAACCATGAGAACTCAGTTAACACTACTTTCTGCCATAATTTCCCTTGATGCCAGAGTGAGCTCGGTAGACACCTTCTTCACATAGTAATCTCCAAGAAAGCTCGGTAGACAAGAAAAACTATCTAAGCTCGGTAGACAAGAAAAACTATCTTTCAAAACAAGTGAGCTCAGTAAGCATAGATTGACAACTGATATGACATTTGTGTACCATAAAAGACAACACATAATTAGATAATTGTATCCAACACAAAATTCTAGATGTCATATTTACTTTTGGCCCCACCATGTTTATCTTATGTGGAAGGTTGCCATGTCACTACTAGCAAAGTTTTTACAATTTTTTAATGGTGACATAGTGACCACCGTGAATTTGAAGAAATATAGCATTGTGAAGAGAAAAAACAACACATTCTTTCCCTGGTACCTCCTTTACTATGCTTGACACTTCTAACATCATTCATGATAGTGAAGCTCATATATGAAAGATCCAAATCTCGATGCCTATCTTTAGGTTTGGTCCCACCATGTTTCACTTTTTTGAGAGCTTGTCATGCCATGAAGGGTAGAAACCTTGGAACTTTTGATAATGACATAGTGACCACTATTGATCCTTGAAAGATTTGACAGTGCAAGCAATTTACCTTCAAAACCATGCTTAAGAACTAACTGGGTCCCACTTGGTCACCATATCACATGTAGTAAAGACCATGCAAATTTGGATAGCAACTTGGCACCTATCATAGATGTTGAAGAGATCTAATGGCAAGAAACCTTTAAGGGAATGATGAAGCAAAAAATGAAAATTCTTAAAAAATTCTTTAAAATATACTTATTTCAAAAATGATTTGTCTCGCTCAATTTAAAAGGTAAGACATATGACCTAAAGGGTTTTCTTAGGGCACAAATCTTGTTTTAATTTGGGTTGTTCTTAGGTTTACCAATTTTTTAGAAATGCCAAACCCTAATCTGGATATAAGAACCAGAGACATTCATAACAAAACATGATCAAGAAAACACAAGACAAAAACATGACCAACACCCCTTATTTTCGTTACAAATACCATAAACATATCTTTACAAGGTTATACCAAAATTATTGACAAAATCATGATGCACTTTCAAAATTAGAGAAATAGTTTTATCCCAATTTTCTTTCAATATCTTTAGATTGCGTAGTTCAATCTAAAGTTTAGCTAATTACTCCTTCATGAGATCTTCAACTCAAAAATTTGTATCATGTACGAGTGTCTTTACATGTGCAAGATGTTTCTACATTACATCAATGTGGGGAAGCATCATACTATAAATATTTGTTAATGTTTCCCTAATCCTAGCTTCTTCCCTTAGTAGTTTAGCTGGTAAATCTATCAAGGACTAACTTTCACAAAATGATTGGACCCAGTACTCGGGTCAAGTTCCAACTGACTAGAACTAATCTTTAATTCTTCACCTATCTTGGCTAGTTTGATCTTTATTTCCTCAATGAAATTTGATGTATCACACAATTTTGCAACTAAAGAGAAAACTTTATTTACAACTCCTTCTAATGTAGAAATAATAGTAGAAAATTTCACTTGATCAAAAGCAATCTTCTTGGCTACATTTTCCAAAACTTTATTCTCAAATTTTATTTCTACCCTTTGCAAATAAATTTCCTAACCATTGAAATCTTTATTGAATTATGTACGATGTTAATTAATTTTTCAATTATATGGGCTTTATCATTTACCTAAACTTGAATTGCATCCAAAAATATGTCCTTGATGTCTTCAAGAACCTTTCCTCTATCCCTTTATGGCTAGAGTTTCCACTACTAAGCCCTTTTCCTCCATAGGTCACTTAAAATCTCCATTTTTTCAGCAAAGAGATTAGATTGATCCCAATTTGGAATCAAAATCTCTTTATTAAGGTCAATCTCTTAAGTAACCTTTTCTTTTTATTTTCCCTTGGTGCTCGAACAAAGTATAATTTATATTTTCCTTTGTCTTCATGCTTCTTCTCTTTATCACTTAGTAGACACTTTCTTTATTCTTTTCTTCCTTTTTCAAGTGTGTCCTCCTCCTTATTTGATTTGTGCTCAATTATGCTTGGCCCAGAGGTAGTCAAAGTCTTTTGCTTAGTAGCTACTTCGGTAGATGTAGAACTTTCTTTCTCTTTGTCTTTAATCTTTACCTTCTCTGCACTTGATGGAACAATGGCTTAGCTTAGGGAAGTGGGTAGAGAGGTTATTATATTCGCTAACATCATCTTTGAATCTAATTCTTCAATGGTTTGTATATCTAGTGTTACATCATTATCTACCTTATTCTCTTTCTCAAAAATAGTTTTCCATAATTTTTTTGTGGACTAAACAACTTCTTCTACTCATTTGACAAAATTTGAAAAGATTTAAATCTAGGAGTTTGTTTATTTTCATGTTCGATCATTGCCTCCTTGATTTCTTCTTTACTAAAGTGTAGCATGATACTTTTCAATGTTTGTTCTCTAATGTTTCTCTCTATTTTTACAATATTTATCCATCTTTGATTTATTTCCTTAAGGTTTCTAGAGCTTAGCTTTTCAACTCATTAGAATTGTATTTAAATTTGGCCATCTTCTCAACTAAAGAAACTTATATGATCTTTTTAATTGACTCAACTACAAATCAGCTAGGTCAAAAGACAAATTATTCTTCACAACCTTGTAGGCTAGGTCAACTATCTCACATGTTATGATGTTAGGTTTACTTGAGTTGCAAATCTTGTCTAAAATTACATGGATCTTGAGTTTGATTTCCATGTCTATAACATTGTCTAGCTTCATTCATCTACCATCCTATTCAGCTAGGGTTTTTCTTTGGAAGATCACCTCAAGCTATGTTTTTGTGGTTCTAGGTATATCTAGCATAGGGTAACCCATGACTCAATGAATCATCTTCTTTGTGATTTTCACTATTATCTCAATCCAAAAAGACATACGATGAACCCTACTCAAAACATATATGATCCACTTAATTTGGAAATTCAATGGGATATATAGTATATGAGTCAAACCCTTAACTTACAAATCTCTATTGATATTATGGTGACCGATCATGTAGTAGTTGTTGATGTTCTGGAAACTTAAGGTCTATTTTGGAGGATGGCCAATTGCAACTTGAAAATATTTACACAATTGAGAATCCTGCACACATGTTTAGAAAGGCAGTCCCAACAAGAAATCAATTTCTCACTCAACTTCTATTGGGCTTCTTGACTACTGATCCTAGTGATGGAATATTGTTGGAAGCATGAATGCTGATGATATTCATATGTGGGAGCATTGTAGATATGTTACTATGATGATATGTTACATTCATGACTAAATTTCTCATTGATGTCAACATAGCAATTTTTTGTGGTATCCCACAGAAGAATAGCGAAAAGATCAAGTTGGTACAGATAGCTAGTTGAGTGTTCTCGTTATCCAAATTTATGGGATATACTTTTGAGTCTCTAGTATATGTAGTTAACATTGAATAAAGAAATTTTAAGCCTAGAAGAAGTTATGTATATTTTGGTAATGTCTTTTCTAAGATGGAGTTTACAGAGGCATGTTCTAGTAAACTTGTTATATCTCTTAGTGGGATTATTATTTTGAGAATTAAGGTTGAGGACATGAAGAATACATGTTGGCAATGATTTGGTTAAGCTCACTCATCATAATATTACATGTATGAAAAGATATTCAAGTTGCAAAGCAGAAGATTAATGTTATTGCTATGTGTAATGTGTTTTTAATGTTGTCCTATAATGATTAATTAAGAAGGTCTAATAGCCAACTCAGAGAATTGTTTTATGGATTTGGTATAAAGGAAGGACATTATTCTTTATCATGTGTACTAAAGAGAAGTGATTGTAAGAAACAACAAAGTGAGTGGAATGTGAAGTTGAGTAGAGAAAAGTGGAAGTCAAGGAAACTTCATTGCCAAGGTTTTATTGTGTGATCCGAGGTTTGTTACCTGGTCTAAAAGGTCTGACAGTGATTGATTTCATTGGAAAAAAAAATGAAAGAATAACATAAAAGTAAATTTCATATTTGAGTAGTGAGTTGTTCTTGTAGTTTAAATTGCATGTTTGGGAAGTGGGCTCTTCTTGCATACATTGTACTACAACTCCTAATAGGGTTGGTACAACTCATAATAGGATTGGAATCTCCTAATAGGGATTCAAAGTCTCCTAAAAAGGACTTTATCTACTAAATGTTGTAATAGACTCCTAAAAAGGTCCATCCTCTAACAAGGAATATTTATATTAGTACATCATCTTGTGGGCATCATTCCCACTTGGGTTTTCCCTCTGATTAAGGGTTTGGCTAGTTCACATATTTAGTGTAATTATTTGTGTGGATCTTATTATGGTTCTTGTTTACATTGATTGAATGGTTAAGTTTCTTTGAAGAAGATAAATGTTTTAATTATTGGATAATTAATTTACCACCTCCCCACTCTTAGTTATCTTGGTGGGCTAGTGTTTCTAACAATTAGTATCAGAGCATCAGGTCCTTGAAGATAAATTTTAACAACTTTGGGAGATCCATGGCAAGTATATTTAGGAAAGAAAGTCTAAATTTTGATGGAACTAATTATGATAGCTGGAAAGAAAAGATGGAGACACATCTATTGTGTATGGGTCCAAGATATTGGATCTTGAAAAAATCAACAAAGACAATCATTTTTGAAAAGGATTTGGAAACTTGTACCGAGAAAGAAAGAGATCTTTTTATGTGTGACATGAGAGCTAGAGAATCACTATTGACTGCACTTCTTGAAATTGAATACAATCAGGTAAAATCACCTATTACTGTAGATTTAATTTGGAAAGCTTTAGAAACTAGTTTTGAAGGTGATGCACATTCTAAGAAGTTGAGGGTACAAAGTTGGATTTGTGCATTTCAAGATGCTAAAATGATGGAAGATGAATCTATAAAAACATATGTAGGTAGGACATCAAAAATTACTGTACGTATCAAATCTTAAGGAGGAACCAAAGAAGATGATGAGGTTATATGGAAGATATTGAAGAATTTAGCACCACCCTTTAAGTCAGTAGTTCAAATGATACAGTTGTTGATATCTTGTACCAAATATTTCACAAAGGAGATGTTGCTTGGAAGACTTGAAGAAATTGAGAATGAGATTAGATAGTCTAAAGAATTGACCAAAGCTGTAATAGCTTTCAATGCCTTGAATATTTGACCTAGTTTTTCAAGGAGCACAAGTGCTAGAGGAGATTTTACTAGTAGTAGTAGATCTAATGACATAGAAGGATTGAAGGATTTCCCTTTTGGTAAGAAGATAGAAAGATGTGGTTGTTCACATCATATGACTAGTGATATGAACAAGTTTGTTGACTTCAAAAGTCGAGATGGAGGCATTGTTAGAGTTGGAAACAATGAAGCATGCCAAGTTAAAGGTATTGGATCTATAACTCTTGATGGTAAAACTAACACTATGGATGTATATTTTGTTGATGGTTTGAAGCACACTCTTTTGAGTGTTGGAAAACTAGTGGACCAAGATTGTCAATTGCAATTCATAGAAAAGACATGCATGATCAAAGAGAAAGATGGAAAGGTAATTGGAATAGGAACCAAATATAGAGGTAATGTATTTCAGCTGAATCCTACTGAAATGACATGTTTGGTTGAAAAGGTAGATGACAGCTGGTTATGGCACAAGAGATTTTTTCATATAAACTTTGATATTATTGTGAAGACTAGTAGTATGTTTGTAGTTAGAGATTTTCCTGAGATTTTAAAATCTATTAACACAATTTGCTGCTATGAAAGAGGAATTGGAATAGATAGTAAAGAATGAGACATGGGAATTGGTCCCTAGACCAGCAGACAAGAATGTGATAGGACCTAAATTGGTATTTTGAAACAAGATGAATGAACAAGGACAAGTTGTAAGAAATAAAGCAAGATTGGTATGTAAAGGTTACTCGTAGCAAGAAGGAATAGACTATGATGAAATCTATACTCCTGTGGCTAGAATAGAACTAGTAAGATTATTCTTAGCATATCTAGCACAAAAGAAATTCAAAGTGTATTAGATGGATGTCAAGTTAGCATTTATAAATGGAGAACTTGAAGAAGAATTATACATTGAATAGCCTGAAGGTTGTCCTTTGACAAATGATAAGGATATAGTATGCAAATTAAAGAAAGCATTGCATGGCTTGAAGCAAGCACTCAAATCCTGGTATGCAAGGTTAGATAAGCATTTGACAGAGCTTGGATATAGCAAAGGTATGGTAGATAGCAAAGAAATTGATGATGGACTAATGATTTTGGTAATATTTGTGGATGATATTATATTTGGAGGAAATGATGAGGAAAGTGAAAAGTTTGAAGAAGAAATGAAGGAAGATTTTTTATTTTTTTATGAATAGACCTTTTCCATTAATTTAAAACTATAAAGATACATATTCACAAAAAAGGGGCCAAGGGATATAGGATCACCCCGTGAGTTCATATGGCCCAAGGCTGGAGGTCAACTATTCATCAAAAATCATATATAAATAGAAATATAAAACTTCACGCTACAAGAGCAGTGCTAGCCAAAGGAGGTTATTTTTTATTAGAACCCCACAAATTATTGGGGTTACTGGTTGGCTTAGGGGGATCCCAACTATCAATAGCAACAACATCTTTATCCTTGTCTTCATTATCCTTAGACCTAGGAGAAGAAATGGCTAAATCTAGTCAGGGGAAAGCCCACTTGGGGTCAATGTGAATGGATGGCCAACCCACATCAGTAACAGTAGGGGGAGCCACCAGGGACCATCCTGAGCCTAACCTTTGAGGAGGCAAGGCCAAGCAGCAACAACCATGAGTGGGAGAGTGGCAATGAGGTTGCAACCTAGGGGTTTGTGAGTGGTGAGCAAAACTGCTCTAACCTCTCCAACAACCACAAGGAGTAAGGTCACTAGATAAAGCATATAGAGGGACTTGGGCAACCATATAAGGGTTATTTTCCTAGTGAGCAAGTAGCTCCTATAGGTGAGCCACTTCCAACATGACTTTCTTAGTTCATACTTTAATCTACATCATGACATTATTACATATACATGCTTTAGAGTACATTGTAACATAAATATCAAGAAAGCTATCAGAGAATAAAATATCATTGTGATCTTTCCAGATTGTGAATAATATCTCCATTCTAAAAGCATGTCAAATTTGGGCATATCTAAAAGGGATTCTGGGAGCATCACCTAGAACCACCATATGCCAAGTGAAGGCCTCTAGATGAAAAGACTTGAAGAAATCAAAAATCGAGAGCCAGTAATTCTGAGCTCTTTTGCAAAACCAAAAAAAATGCAGAAAGCTTTTAGTTTGGTCACAAAAAGGGCATCTAGGATCAAGAACTCCCAAATGTCAAAGTTGAGGACCCAAAGGTAAGCCGTAGAAGAGGAGACACTAGGTGAAGTGGGTAATCTTTTTCTCAATGATGGTATGCTAGACAGTGGAAAATCTAAGACTACAAGTCTTATACAAAGAATGCAAATGCCAATGCTAATTGAGGGTATCAACCATTGAAAGATGGGGCACTAGCCACTAATACCCTAGCTTGGGCTTGTAACTGCTCATTCGAGTGGCAGGGTACCACTTTGAATCCTTCCACCAAGGGTGGGATGAGTGAATTCCAAGCTTCTGTAACAAATTGGGAGGAACCACAGAAACTAGAAGATCAATTATCTATCAATCTAGATGGATAAGCCTTAACTACACCTACAAATCCTCCCATGAATGAAGGCTCATTGTAACTCTAGAGAATAAATCTTTAGGTGTTTTGATACCCCTGTGAAATAAATGCAAAGCATTGGGTCCTTGAATCTTGGCTAAAGGAACCCCTTAAGTGGAAAGCAAGGGCGATGACCAAAGGTTTTGTTAATTCATCAAGAACCCATCTCCAAATCCATTACTAGCCTAGTGAAGCCAAGGTTTAATGGATTCCTAGGATTTCCAAATGCTTTTAGTAGCAAAAGTATCTTGAATCTAAATAGGTTCAGAAGTCACAAGAAGGGTTTGAAAACCAATCCCCTTCAAGGTTGGTTGGTTAGCTAGAAAGCCTAAAGAAATGCAATGACATAATAGTATTTTCTAGGCCTCATCTCTAGTGAGAGCTTGTATGACCCATTTGGCACAGAGAGCTATCCCCTACTTGTAGGTGGAAAGCAATACAAGACACCCAAAATCCTTGGGTAAACAACAGAAGTCTCAGGCCACTCTGTGAAAGCCATGATCCACAACATTAGAGACCCAAAGAATGTCCTTGAGAAGACATTCAAACTTAAGATACAAGGATTTCGAGGGAGCCCAACAAGAATAATAATAGAAATGAGTAGCAACAAGCACTTTGGAGCATATTTGAAACTTTCCCACAAGTGAAAGGGGCTTAGTGATCCAATATTCCAGCTTCTTCTCAATTCGAGCAAGCACAACATTCTGCAACTCCATAGGAGATGCTTGAAAAGAAAAGGGAATGCCTAAAATTTTAAAAATTTTACCATGTTGGACCCAATTCCATCCATATTTTTGCAACTAGTGAGGACCTAGTATTGGCGCTAAAAATTGCATGGTCAATTTTCAGCACTACTGAAAAAATCAAGCCCTTAAACACTTTTAAAATGCATATGTACCTGGTTGTACCCAGCTATTCCATTGAAGCCCCAGAGGTGTTCAATGTTTCTAACACCTTCCATTCAGCCCATCTACCTGTTTCATGAAGATAAATCATCATTCTAAGCTATTTGGCGACGTCCTGTTTCAAGCATTTGTCAAATTTGCAATTCTGCCCTAGTGTCAAACAACAACAGGAGGTTGTGTTTGTTGTTGAATATCTTTTACCCAAAAATGTTTAATGACTAGCCACTTTGGGAGTGTTTAGTATCCATACTTAAGAACCTATGTTTCAGACTTTGAGTCATTTTGAGTCTGTTTGAATAGGTTTTGAATCCCTCAAAGTTGGTCAATTACTATTTTCATGTTGATGCACTTTGCACCTAATTTTGGGAAGCCCTGTTTCACATGTTGTAATTTTGACCTAGTTGACCAAAAAGTTGAATTTCCTTTTGCGTTACATTATAGACATCAGAGACTTGTTGTGTTTCAAGTTTCAACTTATGACGAATCCATTTGGTTAGTTTTCAAGCATAATTCCAAATGCAATTTGTAACCTTTTACTGGTGTCAGCATTTGCAGATTGATTTGTACCCCTGTTCATGATGTCATATCTCCTAACCTATGATAGGTGAGATCAAATATTTTGTTCCCCTGTATTGTCCACTAAAAATACTACAAGTTTGCTAGTTTTTAAGTTTTGACAAATCTGTCTTCACACTTTACCAGGGTCATTCCATTCGTAAAAAAATGATATTTTACTATGTCCACTGTCCTGCAAATCCAGGTAGCCTACTTTAGACGCTTGCCAAATTTTCCTTGTGATTCATCATGAGCCAAAATCACAGAATCATATTGTCCTCATTACAAAGAACTAGTATCCCAGTTTTCATTTTCCCATGTGCTCATTTGCCTAGTTTTCCAAGCCGATTCCAAGCCCAGTTTGTTGTTTTCTGACATGTTTTCTTGAAGGTAAATCTGAGAAGGCAACTTTGACTGTCAATATCTTTTGACCTCGAATTCATCATGAGACAAGATTCGACAGGGTAGAAGTATGCAGAGAAAAGATTCAGTGTGTCAATTTTTAGATCTTGATCAGGTGTTCAGGTAAGTTTTTAAAGGTAGTCAAAGGACCTCCTAGCACCAAATTCACAGTTTGCAAAAAATGATAAAATGAGCTTTAATTGATGGTTTAGTGCTCGAACTTGATTCTTATCAGTATCAGTGGGTGAATGGATCACTTTGAACAATCAGGCATTTGAAAACGAAAATTTTTTTAGTCGGACCCACTTTGGGGCCCGACTGATTTCCTTAATCAATAGGATGCTAAGGTAAAGAATGCTACAAAGTTTAAAAGATGGATCATGATTATACATTTCCACCATGCATGCAAAATAGTTTGAAATAAGAAGGATGTGTGAATGTTTGGACATAGTGAACAAGCGAGATGTGGATCTAAATGTGTCAATCAAACACTGATTATATCTAAATCTATATGTTACTTGAATAAAGTCAAAAGGTGGTTTGCTTAATTCCATTTAAATACAAAGATGGTGATGAATAAAAGTTTGAGTGGAATAAACTGGAGATGATATTGATTCTTTCTAATTAGAAACCTCTTTCATTAAAAAACATGTTTCGTGCCTATAATATGGCTGTGACGCCTAAGGGAAAATAATTTTCTTTTTCAAACAAAGCAAATGAAGAGACCATGCCAAAATATTAAAAGGCAGCACCATCAAAGCCTCTAAGTTGATGTTGAAGACAGCTCGCACTTGGGTAGTTAATAGTAAGGAATTTGTATTAAAAGAGATTCAACGCAAATGAGGCAACAGGGGAGATGTTTTTAAAGTAAGGAAGCAGTCTGTAGAGGATTAAATGCTCAAAAGGAGCCGGCTATCATAGAAAAGAGAGCTACATTTTAAGATAAAACTCTCACACAGAAAATAAAAAATGGGGGAAACTATGCATGAGGGAGGATGGTTGTCAACAAGTCTGTATTTTTGGCTTGCAAGAGTTTGAAGTCTCAGATGTACAAGTTGTGAAGGACTATATTGAAAAGGGAAATGCATCTCGAAGCACTGGATCAACTGGTGCCAATGAGGAATCTTCTAGGTCTTACGCTATACTACAACTGGTTATTCAAAAAAAAATAGTAGTGGCAATGAGATGAAAGGGGCCAAAACGGTTGGGAAGATGTCTTTTATTGACCTTGTTGGTAGTGAACGTGGTGCTGGCACTACAGACAATGACAGGCAAACAAGGATGGAGGGAGTTGAGATTAATAAGAGCCTATTGGTTTTGAAAGAGTGCATACGTGCTCTTGATAATGATCAAATTCACATTCTTTTTTGGTGAAGCAAGTTAACAAAGGTGCTTCGCAACTCATTTTTTGGTGACTCTTGCATAGTTATGATCTCATGTATTTCTCCTAATGCAAGTTCCTGTGAACATACACTCAATACTCTAAGATATGCAGATAGGGTTAAAGGACTTTCAAAGAGCAATAACAAAAAAGATCAAAGTGTAAGCAATTTAGCTCCTCCAAAAAAGGATTCACCACCATCTGGTCTCGTGGTATCCATGGAGTCTTCTGATTATAATTAGGAGTCATCAGCTACAGATATAAAAAGATTTCAGTTCAGAAAAGAGCTGCCCAGCTGGTTAAAAAATGCAGCAGAGCAGATACGTTTGGATGATAAATCCCCAATTGAAGGGGTGAAGAAGCCATTAGTTATTTAAATAGAAGTCTAATCACACTTAGTAGTGCATTAAGTAAGAGCCTTTTGAAGGCATGAGGTTGCAAGGAAGGGCTCACCGTGGACGGCTAGGAGGTAGTCAAATATTAAATTTTGGACCAATAAGCATGCAACGAAAGGATGGGTGACGTCAACAAGGTATAGGCATTGGATAATTCAATAATCCAACTAGTCGCTATGTCACTAGCCAAAAAATCTAAGAAATTTAGGCTAGCAACTTAGCGAGTCACCGAAAAAATTCAGAAATCCGACGAACGATGGATGAGTTCAAATGAAAGGGAATTGTGACACGTGGATAGTCTGAGGGTGGTTGTTAACTCACTATGAGAGAGATGCTCACATGATAGCATAGCGAGTTAACAAGAAAATGACACGTGGCAATGGGTCCCGTGTTTGATGATGTGGCGTTGTGATGGTCAGAGCGAATCAGATGTTGATAAGTGGAGCTTTCTGAGAGGTTGAGGGGATATGAGAGTATAAAAATAAAAGATAATAAGTAATGTTTATATAATTATATCTTCTTCTCACATTCAGTTAAAGATTGAGAATTTTTTGTTTCAAAGGTCAATAATCTATAGTTTAGACTATAGTATTTTTAAAAAGAATTGTTAATCTTTTGGCATTTTTAAATGGAAGCCATGGAGTCAGAGCTTGAAACTTCAAACAAGCATAACCTGGGCTATTTTTGTCGAAAACTAGCACTCCAATATACCACCAAAATTGGGAAGAGCTAAACTTTCTAAATCTAAAGTCATTTTTTGCACAGGTCTTCACCGGTTCACAGTGTAAGTCATTTTGTGAAATCTGGGTTATTGGAAGCATAATAGGAAAAACTCATCATTGATCATTGACAATGGTTAAAAGATAGATGTGAAGGCTTGTTGAATCCTGGGTATGGAGGTAAGCTAATCTAAAAAGTTTATTTTTCCTTTGAGTTTTTATAACTGATTCTCACCTTTCACTTTGAGTTCAAAATCAGAAGTCAGTTATCTCTCCAAAATAAAAATATCTGAGATTCTTTATGCCTCTGAGAGAAAAAATGATAAGATTTGATTTTTAGTTACAGAGAGAAGGTAGAGAGAGGTTTTTTCTACTTCTTGGAAGGAATTTTGAAGGGACACTTGTCATCTCCTGATCAAATCTGGGATTCTCTTCTTTTTCCTATATCTAACCTTTTCTTTCTCTTTGTAAGGGTTCTAGTTTTTTGTAACTAAGGGACCATTCATGGTTCCAATCTTGAGTTCTCTCAGATCTGTGATACCATTTTTCTCAGTGATTCTTCCTCTTATGAATGGCATATTGTATTCCTTTTGAGGCATTTGTATTACATAGTCATTCTATGTGTATCTTTTGAGTTTTTGTATGCAGATGTTGTATTCTTTTCAATGAAATTAATACAAAGAGCCTCATCTTTTAGTTTCATTATGATTCTCATCTCCTGCTGTTGTTATTTGCAATGTTCTATGTTTAAGAACTAAGAGCTTGAACCCAGTTACATCCCCTTATGGTTGTATATTAGAATAGATTTGCTGTTGGAACAAAGCTCCAAGTAAATTGTTGCTTATACTGATAGGATTGCAGGTTACACCAAAAGGATATCACCATAAGTACGAGAGTTTTAATGAAGATTGATGTTTGTTTGCAAGTCAAGCAGATAGACCATATACTTGAATATATGAGCATATTTTAGGTATCCATTTGTATGTGAAGATTCAGTTAGTGCCCAATGGATAAGGGACTAGTCAACTTGAAGGATGCATGTTTGTTGTTGTTGCATACCTAGTTATGTTGAGAAATCAAATCAAAATGAATATTATTTTCCCATTTTATGTTTTGAAGAACTATAAGTGTAGGTCATGGCTTATTTGTGGTTACTTTCCTTGGTTATGATTAGCTACTATGATCAAGAGATTTACCAACAAATTGAAGAAGAAAATTGACCATATCTGCTATAGAGGGTAGTCTTGTAATGAAGTATCAAGATAAATTAGACAAATCCCTCAGGTTTGCCCAACTTGGCTTTGCAGAGCCTAAAGTGAAGTGAGTCCTGATATGACTCTATTAATTGGCCCAGAACTAAGATTTAGCCTTGTTGAATATAAGATTTAGCTCGTCCTTAGGCATGTTCCTAGTCTTTGTTTCTTGGTATCAAGTTTAAATCTACCTGATATGTTCTTTACCAAAAAGAACACCAACACCTGGAAAAAAATTATTAGTAGTAAAGGGTCTTGTGCCATTGGATAGTTAACCCTAAAGCAAGATAAAAAGTATCTAATCAATGCAAAGTGTAGGCAATATTCTCCTCATCCTCAATCAACATGAGGAAAGAATCATTTGCAAAATGGTCTTTGACCAGCTAAGTGGTCAACTCTAGTAAAGAAATACCATGCACCAGACCTCATGAGATGGCATTGCCTAGTAGATAACCAAAGCCCTTGGCTACCAAAACATAGAGAGAAGGTGCAAGATATTTGCAAATTGTACAGAATAAAGAAGGAATCTTTATTTCTTAGACAAAGTACTTGAGGGATTTATTGAAAAGGTTTAATTTGGAAAAATTTAAACTTGTTGAAATGTCTATGGTAACTCGACACAAGTTATCTACAAAGGATGAGACACCTATTATTGAGTAGCAGAAGTATAGGTCTATGATCGAAGATTTGCAATATATGACTCACACAAGGCTAGATATAGCAAATGTAGTTGGAATTGTTAAAAGATTCCAAAAATGATTCTAGAGAGGCACATTATGCAATAGTTAAAAGGATATTTAGATATCTAAAAGGAACACCAGAGTTTGACTTGTAGTATGATAGATCTAATGACTTTACTCTAAGTTCTTATACTGATAGTAATTGGGCAGACAATATGGATGATAGAAAAAGTACCAATGGTGGAGCCTTCTTTCTTGGAGGAAGATTGGCTTCTTACCTAAGAAAGAGGTAGGATTGTACATGACAAAGTATACCCAAAAAAAAATGTGTTGCAGTAGCAAACAATTGTAGTCAAGTTATTTGGATGAAGAAAATGATGAAGGATATAGGGATATGATGTAGGAGAATCCTCGGTGTAATGGAAATCTTGCATCACCCTATATATATATATATATATATATATATATATATATATATATATATATATATATATATAATGTTCAGCCTTTTCTATTTTAAGGACTACTAGACAAGGTGGTTACTATTTATGGGACCTTGCTATTTTTAGTATGTTTGTCATACAAGCTCAGAATGTTCTCATTTTCCATGGAAAGGTTTATTTTAGAGATATAAACCTACCATAAAATTCTCATTTCTCCATATTAACTATTAGAGAAGTTATTGTGGATTTTCGATGGAAAAATTTGTAGAAAAATATTTAGGCTTACTATTGGAGGCCTTAGAGTGCCTGGATGAGGTCTAAAAACTTAGCAGAAGGATGCTAGCACATGCTGAGCTTATAGATTAGGAGTTGGAAGTTCCAAAAAGTGGTTATAATAGCCAATCAGAGCAATGGTTCATGAGTTATGGCCTTTGAAAGTTGGGCTACCAAAATTTCTAAAATAATTTGTTGAAGATGTATTTGGCCGACTATATGTGTATTGTTAGGGTCTATCAGCCCTAGGTATTAAGTTTGAGCATCTAGAACCTTCCCAAGTGGAATAAAACTGTCTATTTAAGAAAGGCCTGAACATTGTCTAGGATAGCTCAGGGTGAGAGTTTGCAGCACTATCTTGCAAATTACTGTAAAGAAGGCACCCATTTTGGTTAGGATATTGTAATTGAGAATTCTATAATTCTGTATTTGAGGCAATAATAAGAAGTTCATATTTTGTTCTCACATTTTTTGCTATTTCTTTGTTTTTGTTTTGAGTTTATGGTATTAAAGGGAGTCCCCTATATCAAGTGGTATTAGAGCTAGAGTTCTTGAGCATGTGGACAGATCACCAACTATGAGGTAGTTTGCACTAGGACCATGGTTTGGGCTGAGCATGTAGACAAATCACCGATTATGAGGTAGTTTGCACTAGGGTTTCAACAGAAGCGTGAAAATGCCTCCAAAAAGAGAGTGTGGCAGTAGAGCTATAGGTGTTACACTTGAGAGTTTTTGAGCCCTCCAAATACAAATGCAAGCATTGGAAGAACAAATGTGTAGAGGAATAAATCTTCCCATAAGAGATGAAAGCAAGGATGAGGATGAAGTAGAATAAAATGCTAAAGCAAAAGCAATTCTAAACCTAGAGGAAGAGAGAATTTTTGGGCCATCTCCAAGATTGGAAAAAGACCTAAGTTTGAGGTTCCCACATTTTCAAGAAATCTTAACCCAAAAGAGTCGATTGATTGGATCAATGAACTAGAGGATTACTTTGAGTATGAAGATATTGAGGATCTAGATAGGGTCAAGTTTGCAAAGAAAAAATTAAAGCGACATGCAAAGATCTGGTGGGAACAGGTTTAGTTGGAATGAAATAGAAAGGGAAAGGAAAAAATCACCAGATGGGATTGGATGATAGCTAAAATAAAGAAAAAATTTATTCCTATGGATTATGAGCTTGATCTATTGAATAAGATACAAGGAATAAAGCAAGCAGGAAAATTCGTTTAAGAGTATACTAACGAGTTCTACTGAGTTCTCATTAGAATCAGCTATGTAGAAGCTGATAAGGAGAAAGTCATCCATTATCTTAATGGGTTAAGGCCTAGAATTCAAGATGAGCTAAGTCTAGTTTGAATGAACAATATTGAGGAGGCATATTAGTTTTTTGTAAGAGTTGAGAAGAAATTGAGCAAGAAGTTTGTCAATAAGAATAGTGGAAGAGGTTGTGGTGGAAGATCTGGCAGATGATCTTATGGAGGCTATAATGATGATCAAAAGAACAAGGATGAGGCTGGAAGTAGCAACCAAAACCAAAGGGGAAACCATTCCAATCATTTCCATGATTAGAAAAATAGAGATCAGAGAGGAAAGGTTAGAGGACAAGGATTTGGAAGAGAAGGTTTCCATGGAAAATGTTTTCACTATGGAAAAGAAGGGCATAGAGCATTTGAATGTACATAGTGCCAAGGAAGGATAGATCAAGGAACAAAAGGTCAAGCAAGAGTTGCACATGTTGATGAACATGCCAAATCCTCACATTTTGAAGATGCTAAAAGAGGAGAAGTCCTAGTTAATAGAAGAGTCATGTTGAGTGGTGAGAATGAACCAAATCAAAGAAGGAGTTTATTTTGAATAAGGTACAGCTATGAAGATAAGTGTTGTGATGTGATCATTGATGGTGGAAGTAGTGACAATGTGGTGTCAGAAATGATGGTCAACAAGTTGAAGCTAAAAAGACAAAAACACCCATGTCCATACCATATTCCTTGCATGCAAGATGACCACAAGGTTATGGTCAATGAGTAGTGCTAAATGAAGTTCAAGATTGGGTGCTACTAGGATGAGGTACTATGTGATATCATACCTATGGAAATATGTCATATGTTTTTGGGTAGGCCATGGTAGTTTGATAGGCATGCTATACATGATGGGTGAGAAAATATCTACACTCTAACTAAGGATGGAGTGAAACATAAGTTGAAGTTGTTGAAGGATAAAGAAGAAAAGGTATGTAGTGTTGCTAGAATATGTTTTGTTGATGTAAAAGAGTTTCTTAAATGTACAAAACATGAGCATATGTGTTTTTCTATAATTAATAAAGATAGTATAGAAGAAGTAGAGGAGGTACCTACAAAAGTTGTAGATATGTTGAAAGATTTTTCTAATATTGTATCAAATAATGTACCTAATGGATTGCCCCCAATGAGGAAGATCAATCACCAAATGGATTTGGTTCTAGGAGCCAATTTGCCAAACAAGGCAGCACATAGAATGACACCAACAAAAAGTGAAGAGTTGAACAGACAAGTTCATCAATTGTTGTAGAAGGGGTTGATTCAAGAGAGTCTAAGTTCATGTGTTGTACCAGTGTTAGCACCAAATAAGAATGGAGAATGGAGGATGTGCATAGATTCAGATGCTATCAACAAGGACACCATCAAGTATAGATTTCCTTTGCCAAGGATGGATGATATTATGGATTATTTGAGTGGAGCTTAGTATTTCACAAAGATAGATATGAAGAGTGGGTACCATCAAATTCATATCAAAGAAGGTGATGAGTGGAAGACTACTTTCAAGACAAGGGAAGGACTATATGAGTAGTTAGTCATGCCTTTTGGGCTAACCAATGCACTAAGCACTTTCATGAGGCTCATTAATGAGGTACTGAAGGAGTTTCTAAGTAAGTTTGTCATTTTCTACCTTGATGATATATTGATCTTTAGTAAGACATTGGAGGAGCGTTTGATTCATATTCACAAGGTGTTTGCAAAGTTGAGGGAAGAAAAGTTGTTGTTAAACCTAAAGAAGTGTAGTTTTATAAAGAAAGAGTTTGGTGTATCTAGGATTTGTAGTCTTGGGAGAAGGTCTAAAAATGGACCTAGAGAAAGTGAAGGCTATCCTCAAAAGCCTACTATAATGAGTGCGACAAAGGTAAGATCTTTTCACGAACTTGCTACATTTTACAAAAAGTTCATAAGAAGTTTTAGCAGTATTTTTGGACCCATGACTGAAACAATGAGAGGAGATAGGAAAGAGTTTAAGTGGATTGTAGGAATAGATAAGAGATTCAATCTGTTGAAATAAAAAGTTACTGAGCAACTTGTTTTAGCACTTCTTAATTTTAACAAGGTGTTTCAAGTAGACTGTGATGCTAGTGGTACTACAATAGGAGTTGTTTTGAGCCAACAAGGTAGACGTATTGTTTATTTTAGTGAGAATTTGAATGATGCAAAAATAAAATATTATGCTTATGATCAAGAATTTTATACCATAGTTTAGGCATTGAAGAAGTGGAGACACTATCTTCTTCCCAAGGAGTTTTTTTTGTATATTGATCATCAAGCTTTACAATATTTGAATAGTCAAAGAAAATTGAACCAAAGACATTTAAAGTGGGTTGAGTTTTGCAATGTTATACATTTTTTTTGAAACATAGAAGTGGGAAGTCTAACAAAGTTGTAGATGTTCTTAGTAGAAGACAACTTTTGCTAACAGAAATGCAGATAGAGGTGGTTGGGTTCAAGGAACTTAGTACATTATATCTAGATGATCCTAATTTTGGTGAAGCATGGAAGGCTTGTAGATAACTTGTTACACTTGAAAAAAAAAATGGTTGGATTTTATGATCCAAGTCAATATATTATTCAAAGGAAGCTAGTTATGCATTCAAAGAAGTTCAATGAGAGAGAACCTCATCAAGGAGAAGCATAGTGGAGGATTGGTTGGACATTTTGGCAAAGATAAAAGTATAGCTTTGGTTGCTAAAAATAACTACTACCACAACTATAGCAAGATGTGATGAAGTTTGTACAAAGTTGCCAAGTATGTCAGATGTTGAAAGGAGTGAAGCAGAATATAGGGTCGTATCAGCTATTACCTGTACTAGAGAAGCCATGGGAGGATGTCAGCATGGATTTTATTCTTGCATTATCGAGGACATAGCCTGGGCATGATTCTATTTTTGTGGTGGTTGGTAGGTTTTCAAAGATGGCACATTTAATTCCTTGCAAGAAGACTAGTGATGTTCATGTAGCAGAGTTGTTTTTTAGAGAAGTGGTGAAATTACATGGTCTACTGAAGAGTATAGTTTTAGATTGAGATTCCAAATTTGTTGGGTATTTCTGGCATACATTGTGAAAGAAATTGAAGATAGATTTGAAATTTAGTTCATCACATCATCCATAGACTAATGAACAAACAAAAGTTGTAAATTGAAGTTTGGGAAACTTGTTGAGATGCTTGGTTCGAGATAAACCAAAAGGATGGGATATGATTTTACCATAGGTGAAATTTGCACCTAATAATTCTGTCAATAGGAGTATTGGTAAATCATCATTCTAGATTATATATGGGAGTAGTCCCAGAAATGTTTTTGAATTAACAAAGTTGGATAAGGGAGAGATAAGTAGTGTTGAAGCAAAAGATTTTGTTGAACATTTGAAGAACATCCATGAGGAGGTGGGGAAGCACATCATAATGATGAATACATAATATAAGGCTAAGGAAGATGTGAAAAGGACATATAAGGAATTTTAGATTGGAGATGAAGTCATGGTCCATTTGAGAAAGAAGTATTTTCGAGTAGGTACATATAATAAGCTAAAGATGGAGAAGTTTGGACCATGCTACATAGTGAACAAACATGATTATGGAAATGCATATGAAGTGGAGTTGCCTGCTGAATTGAATATTTCACCAGTATTTAATATTTTAGATTTGACAGAGTATTATGAAGGAGGTGATGGAGATGAAATTGTAGAAGCACAGTGGAGCATTCTAGCAGCTAGTTCGGCTACCAATGAGATTAAGGAGATACTAGACAATCATATTGAAAAAAGTAACCAAATTAGAACTTATGAGGAATATCTAGTCAAATGGAGAGGGATACCAGTTGAGGATTTATCATGGCTAGCAAAGGAGGAGGTCAACTATCTTGGTTTTCCTCTAAACACCTGAGATGTGATTGGGTCACTTCACAAATTACCCTGGGTGTCTGATGTAGAAGCATCCTAGGTGTAATTGCATCACCAAAAAAATTTATTTTTTTTATTTTCAACCTTTTCTATTTTAATAAGCACTAGTAGATAGGGTGGTTACTATTTATGGGAACTTACTATTTTTATTAAGTTTGTCATACAAGCTCAAAATGTTCTCATTTTCTATAGGAAGGTCCATTTTAAAGATATAAGCCTACCATAAAAATCTCATTGCTCCAGCTTAAGTATCAGAAAAGTTATTGTGGATTTTTGGTTGAAAATTTTGTAGAAAAATCATTAGGCTCACTGTTGGAGGTCTTAGAGTGCCTGGATGAGGTCAAAAAATTTGACAGAAGAGCACTAACATGTTTCGAGCCTATAGATTAGGAGTTGGCAATTCTAAAAAGTGGTTATAATAGCCAATCAAAGCAATGGTTTGTGAGTTATGGCCTTCGGAAGTTGGGCTACCAAAATTTCTAAAATAATTTTTCAAACATGTATTTGGCCGACTATATGTGTATTGTTAGGGTCCATTGGCCCTAGGTATTAAGTTTGAGCATCTAGAAACTTTCTAGGTGGCATAAAACTGTCTATTTAAGAAAGGCCCGAATATTGTCTAAGATAGATTGGGTTGAGATTTCATAGCACTATCTTGTAGATTACTATAAACAAGGTGCCCATTTGGGTTAGCATATTGTAATTGAGAATTTTTTAATTTCGCATTTGTGGCAATAATAAGAAGTCCATGTTTTGTTCTCACATTTTCTATTGTTTCTTGTTTTTGTCATGAGTTTATGGTATTAAGGGGAGTCCCCTGCATTAGGATAGAAATTAGTGAACCTATTGCCATACATTGTGATTGCACAAGCACAGTAAATATGTCTAATAATCAAGTATTTTATTTGAAGACCAAGCAAATTTCTATTAAGTATCACATGTTGAGAGACAAAGTTGCAGAAAAGAAAATTAGATTGGAGTATGTGAACACTAATGAGTAGATTGCAGATATTTTCACTAAGCTTCTTCCCAAAGAGACATTTGAGTATTTGTGAGGTATGCTAGGGGTTATGCCCCTTCCTACATCATAGTAGAAGATGCAAGAGTGCATCAATCCAATGTAACAGAGCACCATTGTTTGTCTAGACTAAATGTCAATACTCCTATATGGGGGAGAATCTGTGATCAACAGAATCATCTAGGACTCTTTTTGGATATTTTTTTGAACAATGTCTTTGGACACTTGAGCCAGTAAGAATCAATTGGTGCAAAGTTTGATGGATGCTAAAACTTTTTACATTGATGTTAATTGGGGAGAACTTTTCCATGAAAAAAAAGGTGAAAACAAGCTAGAAATAGTTTTGGAGAAGTATAGCATGGAAGAGTAGTTTGATAGAAAGCACATTGACGTATATCAATGGGCATTGATGTATATCAATGGGCATTGATGTATATCAATGGGGAACAATGATTAATGAAGAGGATTTGAAAAGAAATATTAACAGTCTTTTGTTGGTATTCTTGGAACTTGATGTTTTTCATCTATGTTGCCATCAATACCAAAGGGGGAGATTGTTGGAAGATTGTTGGAAGCATGAATGCTGATGATATTCCTATGGGAGAGTATTGTAGATATGTTACTATGATGATATGTTACATTCATGATTGAGTTTGTTATTGATGTCAACATAACAATTTTCTATGGTATCTGACAAAAGAATAGCAGAAAGATCAAGTTGGTATGGATGGCTAGTTGAGTATTCTCATTATCTAAAGTTATGGGAGATACATTTTAGTATCTAGTATATGTAGTTAATGTCAGATGAATAAATGTTAAGTCTAGAAGAAGTTATGTAAGTAATCATGATCTTTGTTCTTAGATAGAGTTTACAGAGGCATGTTTTAGTAAATTTGTTATATCTCTTAGCAAAATTTGTATTCTAAGAATTGAGGTTAAGGACATGAAGAAAACATGTTGGCGATGACATGGCTAAGCTTTCTCATCATAATATTATCTGTACGGAAAGATATTCAATTTGCAAGGTGGAAGATTAATGTTATCTCTAAGTGTAACATGTTCTTAATGTGGTCCTATAATAATTTATTGAGAAGGTCTAATAGCTGACTTGGAGAATTGTTTTTTGGATTCAGTATAAAGGAAGGACATTTTCCTTTATCATGTGTATCAAAGAGAAGTGATTTTAAGAAATAGAGTGACTGAAATGTGAAGTTGAGTAGAGCAGAGTGGAAGTAAAGGAAACTTCATTACCAAGGTTTTATTGTGTGATCTAAGGTTTGATATTTGGATCTAAGGTTCATGACCTAATCTACTATTGAAATTCTTTAGAAAAACTAAGAGAAGGGATGAATCTAATATCCCAGGTCTAGATGTAAAAATAAAACTTTTCACAGCTTAATGAACCCATAAAACATTTATCATCATGCATGCATCCATAAGATTATGCAATCACTTAAAAATTATAGGTTACTGTCAAATAAATTTGTAGAAATGTAAACATGAAACATAACTAATTCTTCAACACATTTGACACAATGATTTATGTGAAAACCCAATTTGGAAAAAAAACACCAGTAACATGTTACTCTTTTTCACTCTTTTGAAGTGATGCCCTATGAAAGGCCAACCCTGTTAAAGGTCACAATATACACTAATAAATGTGACCCTGTTAAAGGATTTCAATCACCCTATTAGGAGTGAACCTTGTTAAAGGACTTTAGACCATTCACTTTTAATGTCACCCAATTAAAAGATTTACAAATGACTATTAGGTCAACCTTAATCCAAAGGATTTTACCCTAGACTAATACAATTATTAGAGAGTAACAGTAAGGCTCAATTTGATAACAACTTACAACTCCATTTTCAAATTATAGATCTCTATTTTAGTCCTCCATTTTTCTTTTCCTTCACACATTTTAGCTCTAATAGCTTGTTTAGCCTTCAAAAATTCATATTCTTAAGCCTTCTTGCTTAACATGTCAATGCAGACTCTTCTCTAGGTCACTTGATGAAGCAAAACCCTTGACTCCTTCTCTTGCTTAGGTTCTCACACATGATAACCTTACTTCCTGACTAGTCATTCCTATAAATAGGAAATTAAAATATTTTGCTACTCATTCTCCATCATGCAATTGAGGGTTAGGTAGGATACAATGAATCTACCCAATATTCCATATCTCTTATAGATTCTTCTCCTTCAATCCTCTTTGAATTTGCCTCAAAATAGTCTACCTTGAATTTTGTGCCACCTACTCATCAACCTTATCTTCCACCTGGTTCAAAAAATTCAAGAAAAAAACTTGTCATCTCAGATTCATCAAATTCATGATCTTTCAAATAATGCAACAGCTTGGCATTAACTTTCTTCTAATGCTCAGCACATGTGTTGTTGCTCGGCATCCTCTATAAAATCACTCGGCACGAACTAAATTTTATTGGTGTTTGGCATCAACTAAATGTTGGACTTCTTTTAGAATAACTGAGAAGGGGGGTGAATTAGTTATTCAAGGTCTAGATATACAAATAAAATAATTCACAAATCAATGAACCCATAAAACATTCTTAACCATGCCTGCACTGTGTATTAACTAAAACTGATATGTTACTATCAAATCAACTTGTAGAAATGTAAAACATGAAACATAACATATTCATCAGCACATTTGACACAATTATTTAACATAGAAACCCAAATTGGGAAAAACCACCAGTAACATGCTACTCCTTTTTTACTCTTCTGAAGTGATGCCCTATTAAAGGCCAACCTTATTAAAGGTTACAATACACACTGTTCAATGTGACTCGATTAAGGGTTTTCAGTCACCCTATCAAAAGTGAGCCTTGTTAGAGGAATTTAAGCCATTCACTTGGAATGTCACCCTGTTAAAGAATTTTTCAATGATTTTTAAGTCAACTTTACTCCAAACAATTTACCCTAGGCTGATACAATTATTAAAGTAATAGTAGAGCTTTGATTTGATACAACTTACAACCTTACTTGCAGATTACATATCACTATTTAGTTCTCAATTTTTCTAGGCTTCCAATCTTTGTAGCTCTGATAGCTTTTTCACCCTTCAAGCATTCATCCTCTTTAAGCATTCTTGCTTAGTATGCCATTGTAGACTTCTTCACTTGAGTGACTTGATGAAGCAAAACCCCTTTCCTTCTCCTTATGAGATTTTTGCATTAAAGCTTTCTAACACTTTACTTCATGACCAGACATTCCTACATATAGGAAATTAGAACATTACTTCATGATCAAACACATGAATGAAGAACACAGACCATGAACACTTAAATATTTGAAGGATATTGCTACAACTATCAAAAGTATGGACATAGAGCTTTTGAGTGTAGATCCAAACCCAAGTGGTCATCAAACAAGTAGACAAATGTAAAAAACAATGGAAACTCTTATAATTGGAATTATAATACAAAGTATAATTGTCACTACTATCAAGAGTATGGACATGTTCTTGAGAATTGTACTAGAACACATTTCAGAAGTGATTACAAAAGGTGGTTGAGTCAAACCAAATATTTTAGGTATTTGAAGACTAGTCACATAAGTAGAAATTTTCCAACAAGGTCAAAGGCACCAAATAGTGAATTCAAAAAAGGCAAAGGAAAACTAGATGTTGAGAATATCATAGATGAGATAAACAAGACATGGAAGAGAAAGCAAGATTGTAGCACATCAAGTGTATATGGGATCACTTCACCCAATGGGTTAGGTGATCAAACCTCCTCAAATTAAGCAATCAAGAGGTATGTGGGATTGATATTTAAAAGAATATACTGTGGATCAGTTCCAAGGATTTAGTTCTAAAAATATTATATATGCATGAATAAAGATACAAAGTGTTGTTAAGAATCAATAATAAATCTTTAAGTTTTCTTAGTTTTCATGTTATAGTCTAGCATGAAAAGTTTCACTATTGTTGTCAAGTAAAATGTTAGTTGATATTGAGATATCAAAGTTAATAGTGTAGGCCAAGCTCATAGTGGTTTTTGGGCATATGGAAAATCACATGGATGTCAAGTGAGCAAAAAAAAAATTTGAAGCTGAGCTTACACCTGTGTAAGCACTTAGCATTAAATGTAGTGTTTTAAGGGCTATTTGATCAATTTCTTCTCATCTAACATTATTCAAATTCAGAGAAGAGCATAAACTGATAAAGGTAAACTAGAGAAATTGATTTGAGCATTTGCAAATAGATTTAACAGTTGTTTGACACCATTCTAGTAGGATTAAAAAGGTATTTATCATGTGCCAAGCTATGTAGATTAAGTTTCTGCAAACCCTAGATTTATAAAATAGCATCTAGTTTTTCAGCAGCTAAGGTTGTAGAGGGAAAGGAAGTTTTGATTGTGCAATTGATAAGTAATGAGATTAAACAACCTAATTTTAGAGTTATTCTAGACAATAGCCTATAAACAAGATCCATCCAGTCCATTGTCAATGATACCACCATGACTTTTGATGATTCAATATGTCAAATATTGCTATAAATGTAAGATTGGAAGCATAGGAGACATCGAAATAAAGGATACATATGGGGAATTGTGTGAAAACAAAACTTGGAAGGAGGAATTCAAAATTGTTGAGAAGAAACTGTTAACCTATGCTCTAGATTTCCCCAATGTCTTCAAGACATAATGGATAAGGATAATTTTGAGTAGAATACATGATAATTATGTATAGTTAGAGAATGGACCAATGAAAATCACCAAGAAAATTATACATAGAATCATAGGGTATCCAACCCTAGATTGGCCCAAGACAATGACAAGTGAAGCAAAAGAGATAATTGAAAGGAATACATGGGTTGTATGGAATAAACAAGCGATGACAAAAGATACAATCACAGATCCCTTAATTTCTTTTGTCACAAGGATTATAGCACCAAAGTTCTATCAATCTAGTAGACTAAATAGTGTACCATGCATTGTAGTTGATTTGGGATACACGATAGTAAAGAAAGATCATACTTATGATCTTGCCAAGTTACAGTTGCAACAATTGACTAAGAATTTGGGAGCCATAAGGAAGACCAAAAGTGCACAATGAAAATTTGGATCTATTCTTGTATGTATATTATTTTATGTACAGAATACATTTCCTACCTTTGGTAAAGTTGCATGGAAGGTAAATAGACCTATTGCAGTGCACATAAGTGAATTCATTGAGTAACTAGGTGATAATTTTGAGTCAGTCATGGCAAGCTACTTTGAAGACTTCAAGAAGTTAATGAAGAAAAGAATAAGGATACCAGTTTCACTAGTGGAGAAACATTTTGATGATTTTTGCTTCCTAGTTGACACTGACTTTACTTATGTCTAGGTAGTTGTTCCCAAAGTTAGATGGTTAAGACCATTGGGATATGAAATCAACGTTGATGAAGCCTTTACAAAAATTATAGCATTAATTGTAGAAGAAGTGGATAAGGAAGATACATCTTTTGGGAGCTATTTCTTGGCCAAATCAAATGTAACAATGGATCAAAAGACTACCTCATTCATCGGGAAGAAGAACAAAATTATTAAAAAGTTCAAAGAGAAATTTGGTGAAGGAGCAAATGATGAAGAAGAAGAGTATACACTAGCTCAAGCACCATTTCCCTTAACCCAAGGTCAAGGAGAAGATCAACAAGAAGAGGAAGTAGAAATTGTAGAAGGTGCCAAGGGAGAAGAATCCAACGAAGCACCCACAACTACTGATAAGAAGAAAATAAAATCCAAAGCACCAATAATGAGAAAACCAAAGAAGGTTACAAAACTTACTCAGCCTAAGCCTCCAGAGCTACAAGGGCTAGCACAAGAGCCATTACACAAAAGGCTAAGGAAGTAGCCAAGCCAAAGGAGAAGAAAGCTACTTAAGCCAGCAAGGACTGAGAGCCTCAAAAGAGACCAAAGAGAAAATACGTTGCCCCAATCGAATTTGATGAAGAGAAGACTCAATCTGATGACAATAGCCAGTTTC
Source organism: Cupressus sempervirens (assembly GCA_028749045.1). Taxonomy (NCBI): domain Eukaryota; kingdom Viridiplantae; phylum Streptophyta; class Pinopsida; order Cupressales; family Cupressaceae; genus Cupressus; species Cupressus sempervirens. The sequence goes on along the minus strand of CM053791.1, from coordinate 82,673,441 downwards.
AAGTGGTAACTCATAGTACCTCTTCATATTTAGACAAGTTATGTGACAATATTAGAAATAATGCTAATTTATCTAGATTCTCTCACAGTGAGTTTGAAAATCTTTGGAAGATTGAAAAGAATCAAGTTGAAGATGCAGTATATGCCATGATGGTAGTATTTAAAAAGCCTCCTCTTAAGCTACAAGGGCTAGCACAAGAGCCACTGCACAAAAGGCTAAGGAAGTAGCCAAGCCAAAGGAGAAGAAAGCTACTTAAGCCAGCAAGGACTAAGAGTCTCAGAAGAGACCAAAGAGAAAATATGTTGCCCTAATCGAATCTGATGAAGAGAAGACTCAATCTGATGATAATAGCCAGTTTGAAGTGGTAAGTCATAGTACCTCTTCATATTTAGACAAGTTATGTGACAACATTAGAAATAATGCTAATTTATCTAGATTCTCTCACAGTGAGTTTGAAAATCTTTGGAAGATTGAAAAGAATCAAGTTGAAGAGGCAGTATATGCCATGATGGTAGTATTTAAAAAGCCTCCTCTTAAACTTTCCAACTCCATACCTAAAAGTTTATATGATAGATTTGAGCAGAAGTGGTATTATTGTCTAGATACTCAAAGACAAATTAGAGAGATAACACTTGCACAGGTGATGCCAGAACTAAGTAAGGTTGCAATGAAAAAAGCTGTTAAGAAATATACTGCAAGATTTGTTCCTAAGTATAAGGCATTCAGTATGTTACAGAATAACATTGAAGATGTTGTGTAGAAGTCTAAACAAATGTGGAAGCTAACATATGGATTGTCAACATCTGAGGAAGTTGTACAAACACCTAATAGAGTAGGTGAGGAAAAAGAAGGCAATGAACAAGATATAGTTGAAGGAGGCATAGATATGAATATAGGCACACAAGAATTAGGATTAAGCCACGAACAAAAATAACAATTACATGAAAATATAACCAATAAAATAAAAAAGGGATCACATAAAAAAGAACACAAGACACCAAGATTTAACTTGGTTCACCCATTTCCTGGGCTACGTCCACCAAACAGCAAGTCTGATATTATCATGATCTAGTAATTTCAACCTAATTACAATCAGTAATCCCTTATAGCTAAATACCACCATAAGAACCAATTTTTTGCATCACAACTATGAAACAATTCCTAACCCTAAGCTCTTTTATAAAAGTATTTTTACCACTTTAGGGTTATAATTAATAGTTACATGTCAGTCCAAAATCCTAGTAAAATAGGGCCCAAAAAAAAAATTGGAGCCCCAAAGAATTTATGAAGTATGTACATACTTTCCTGATCATTCACCACAATCTAACAATCTCCCACTTGGACACTAATCCTATAGCTATGTTGCTTCTCCATGACGCTCCCATTGGATCAAACCACCCTAGACTCTATTGTTCTTTTATTCATGTTCAGTCTAGAAGACCAACTGAAGCTGAAGAGGAGTTCAAATTCTCCTTTGTTGCTACCTTTGTAAACATATATGTTGAATTGTCATCTGTATGTATCTTGTCAAACTTTAACTATCCATCCTCCAAAATTGACCGAATGAAATGGTACCACAACTGTATGTGTTTGGTCTTTGAATGCAGAGCTGAATTCTTTGCAAGATGAATGGCACTCTGGCTATCTATAAACAAATAATTATCCCTTTGAGGGTGTCCCAATTCTTCCAAGAAGAACTGAAGCCATATCATTTCCTTGGCTACCTCTATAGCAACTACATACTCTACCTCTATAGTGGATAAAGCATTAACCTTCGGTAACCTAGAAACCTAGCTCACAGTTGCCCCACCAATAGTAAAGACATAACCTGTAGTACTCCACTTGGTATCAATATCCCTTGCCAAATCTAAATCAACATAGCCTTGTAAATTAGTAGTAGAGCCCCCAAAGTGTAAACACTTATTGGATGTTCCTCTCAAATATCTAAGAATCCATTTGACTACATTCCAATGCTCAATTCTTGGATAACTCATATACCTACTAACAATTCCCATTGCATGTGCAATATCTAGCCTTGTACATACCATAGCATACATCAAGCTTCCTATAGTTTAAGCATAGAGTATCTTGTACATCTTCTCCTCCTCTTCTTGTGTCTTGGGACACATCTCCTTAGTAAACTTCAAATGACTAGATAAAGGCGTGTTGATAGCTTTAGCATTCTCAATAGAGAAATATTGCAACAACTTTTTAACATAATCAACCTGAGATAGCATCAGTTTCTTGTTCTTCCTATCTCTACAAATCTTCATACCAAGGTTGTTTTCTTGCCCCCAAATCCTTTATAGAAAATGCATGTGCTAAATACCATTTTAGCCCCTTAATATGATCCATGTTAGACCCAGCTACAAGCATATCATCAACACATAAACATAATATAACATAGTTGTCATCATCTAACCTCTTAAAATAAACACAATGATTTGAATGACACCTACTTTATCCATGCACATGCATAAACTATCAAGTTCCAGATACCATTACCGAGGTGCTTGCTTCAAGTCATATAAACTTTTCTTCAATTTGCACACTAAGTTCTCCTTACCTTTGACCTCAAATCCCTGTGGCTGAGCCATATATATCTCATCATCCCAATCACCATGAAGGAAGGCTATTTTAACATCAAGCTACTCTAAATGCAAATCTTCAATAGCCACAATACTTAAAATAGTATGGATAGAATTTATTTTAACAACAAGAGAGAATATCTCATCAAAATCAATGTCTTTTTCCTATACAAATTCTTTTACAACTATCTATCTTTAAATCTTTTCTTGCCTCCATCCTCTTCTTTTAACCTATAAACTCACTTATTCTATAAAGCTCTTTTACCTACAAGCAACTTGCATAAATCCCATGTCTTATTTTTCAACAAAGAGTAGATTTCATCTTTCATTGTAGACTCCCATTGAATCTTAGTATCCACCTACACAACTTCATCATGACATTCAGGTTCACTAGCATTAGTAAGTAAAATTGAATACAAAGACGGAAAAAATATTTCTAGAGATCTACTTTGCCTTGTTGATTGTCTAACATTCACTAGTGTGTGTGGTATTTGTTGTTGTGGTTGTTGTGCATCATGAGGAATGGCTGGAACATCATCTTTTGAAGTATCATCCAACGGTACATAATCATCTTCTTTCTTCTCATGTTGCTACAACAGATCTTTGTACAACACTTTTCATTGAATATGACATTCCTACTTATAATTTTATGATTTTCAAAATCCCAAAGCCTATAACAAAATTCATTAATGCCATATCTAACAAATACACATTTATTTGACTTAGCTTCCAGCTTGGTTCTATTTTCAAAATATATGTGACCAAATGCTTCACAACCATAGGTTTTGAGAAAAGAATAACTCACCTTCTTACTAGTCCATGCTTCCTTTGGAATACGACAACCCAAAGGAATAGATGAACCTCTATTAATCAAATTTACAGTAGTATTGATAGCCTCTACCCACATATGTAAGGGCAACCCAGCATGCAACCTCATGCTCCTTGCACGCTCCATTATAGTCATGTTCATGCATTTAGCCACTCCATTTTTTTGTAGAGTCCTTGAAATAATTTTCTATCTATGAATACCATTAGTGGAGCAATAATCTTCAAATTCATGATTGCAATACTCACCACCATTATCAAATCTGAGACATTTTGATTTCTTACTAGTATCATTTTCAACCAAGCATTTCCATTTCTTAAAAGTTTGAAATACATTAAATTTTTATCAAAGAAAATAAATCCATACCTTTCTAGTTGCATTATCAATAAATGTAACATAATAATGAGAGCCTCCAAGGGAAGATACCTAAGCCAGTCCCCATACATTGGTATGCACAAGCTCTAATTTCTCCTTTTTATTTTCCTTCCAGTTTTCACAAAACTCACTCTCTTTTGTTTTCCACACACAACTTTCACAGAAATCTATATTAATACATTTCAGCCTTGGTAAAACATTCTTTGAATGAAGTACTTTCATACCTTTCTCACTTGTGCCCAAGTCTATTGTGCCACATCGATGTATTAGAATTTATAGCAGCTATTTGTTCTCCTTGCTCAACCACAACAATTATTCCTGAACAATCATTTTTTTCTAAAATAATTAAAGTAGAAGGAACAATATGACATGTACAAAGATATAAGGTGCCTACTTTCACACCTTTTGCTACTACAAAGGAACCTTTTGAAACCTTCCTATTTTTATCATTAAAAGTAACTACACAAGCCTCATCACCAAGTTGCCCTGCTGAAATTAAATTCCTACTTAGCCTTTGAACATGTCTTACCTCATGTAGTAGCCAATGATTTTCATTCTACAACTTAATCTTAACTTTTCCCTTTCCAACAATCTGATAGGGTTCATTATCCCATAAATAAACAAGTCCAAAATCCCCTTGGACATAATCAATGAAATAACCTCTATGAGGTGTAGCATGAAATGAAGCACCAAAATATAAAACCCATGAATCATCAACACTTTCTAAAGATAGAAGCAAAGCATCCTCTTTAGATTTGTTAATTACCACATTTGCCTCCTTCATTTCTCTTTCAACTCCAACAATATTTCTTTTTATGCCCTAGTTTCCCATAGTACCAGTAGTCATTCAGTCCTCTTGATTGAGACCTCCTCCCTTTTGACTTTCCTCTTGATTTCTCATGATTTCTAGAATTACTTCCTCTCTCAGTTGATCTACCTCAACTTTGTGTGCTCAAACCACTTCCAAATGTAGATCCACCTAAGGATTTCCTAATATTTTCTTCACTCAAAATAACACTGATCACATCATCATATTTTAGGGTACTATATCTAGGAATAGAATAACTCACAGCATTACCAAGACATTCCAGCTTTCAGACAAAGAACACAAAATCAATAGAGCCCTAATTTCTTCATCAAAATTGAGACCCACAGATGATAACTAACCAGTAATAGTAAAAAACTCATTTAAATGATCTATAATAGATCCACCTTCTACCATTTTCATATTAAATAAATGTTTCATGGGAAATACCTTATTTGAAGCAGAGGGCTTTTTATAGAATTTCACTAGGGTTTGCATCAACTATATCACCATCTTTATTTTTGTAAAATTAAATGTGTTAGTGTCATTTTTTATTTTTCCTATTTTGATAGGTTTTTCCTACACTTTTAATAATATCGCTTAGGTTAATAAAGCATGTCTTATTAGGTGAATGGTTGTGAGGTGTCACCTTCCTACATGTGAGCATCCATTAGCTATCTTGGGAAGATACTTTGCTATCTTTAGTCCAATAGATGGTTGCTCCTCATTGGTTGGTGTTGCCACCTCCTCCCTCTTCCTAGCCTATATAAGCATGCTACCTGGCTTGTATTTGCATCTCTTATTTTTGCATCCTCTTAATGCTATTTTGCTTCCAGCATTTGCATTACTCTCTTGGAGACTAACTCTATGATGCTATTTTGATTTTGTATCATTTGCATTCATAGTTTAGATATTTACTCTTTGCACTAGTTTTCTGGGTTATTAATCTTTTCAAATTCTAACATGGTATCAGAGCTTTTCTATGTGCAAGAGTAGATTTTAGTTTCCTTATTTGAGAGATTCGGGAGGGGGCAAATAAACTTTATTGTAGTTTTTTGAAAAATGAAGTATGCTCTTCTCTTGCATCTTTGGATGATCCTGAGAATCAGAAAAGTTTTGACAAAAACAGTTTTTTTTCTGGGGTTTCAATCTCAAATCTGACAACCAACTTGCATATTTGGAGTTTTTAATCAGTTTTGCAGGTTCCAGCATGCCATTGATGGACTTAAGAAGCTGATCTAGCATTTGCATGTCAAATTTTGGTTGCTGGGGTCGTTTTCTGATTTTTGGAGCCGTTTTTTACTGTTAAAGGTGTCTGATTTACACTACAGCAACATCTTATGTTCATCAGCAAGAAAAACGCTTTCTGGGTTTTGTTTGCAGCCCCGAAAAACCATCTGGGTATCTTTTATATTTTGCATGCAAGCTGTATATTTTTTAGGATCGAGCATGCAAAGCTACAGTCATACCCCTCTCTGTTGGCAGCCGCAGATTTAAATGCAGTTTTGAAATGTCTCGTTCTTGCTCATACGGACTCCGATTTTGATGATTCTTATTATGAACTTGGCTATTTTTTTGTGCTCTATCCACTAATAGAGTTATTTTTTGATTTTCATGCATGAATTCTTCAGAAATTGCAGATTTTCAGCCGTGACTGTGCACAATTCTCGTTTTGGAAACTTCGGAGGATCATAACTTTCTCATACGACCTCGTATCGAGGCGATTCTTTTTTTGAAAGTGCATGATTTTTCGAGTAGATCGTAGTGGTGCTATTTGTTTTCTTGATTATTGTGCCCAAATTTCACTTTTAGCATATGCTCTTCATGAGGGTTTGTAATGCATTGAAATCAAGACCACTAAGTATCTCTTTCTAGTGGTAGTTGTAAATGCACTAAAATAAAGTGCCAAATCATATTTCTTTGGGGGGGGGTTCTTTGATTGAGTAAAAAGGGGGGGGCATTGTCGTGGCTGGGTTCTCTTCTTTTTAGCATTTCTTTGCATTTATTTATCATGGATCAAACAAATATGCCCATCCTAACTCCATACAATTACTTAAAGTGGAAATCACGCATGACAATTCACTTAAGGAGAGCTGGATTAAATAGGATAACTATGGGACTTGAAACTGAACCTGCTAAAGATGAAGATAAGCCTAAGTGGTTTAACAAATGTGATGAGGCATTTGGAACATTGTGTTTGTCTGTTTCTCCTGACTTGCTATTTCACATTGAGTCTTTGGATACACCAAATGAAGTATGGACAAAGCTAGAAACACTATTTGGCACACAAGATTCAATGAGGAGTCATATGTTGGAAAATGAATTAATAAGTTTGAGTCCAGAAAATTTCAACACAATCCAAGATTTCTTCACCAAATTGAAATCACTAAGGCTGCAGTTAAAACAATGTGGAATTGAAAAGAAAGATGAACAACTGATTCTCAGTATTCTCTCTAAGCTAAGTTCAAAATATTTTGTGTTTGTCTCTACCTTCTATGCTACTAAGGGTGCACTTGGTACTCAATTCACCATGCCATCTCTAGATGATTTTGCTGTCAACCTCACTCAAGAATAGGACAAGCTAATCCAGATGGGCATTCTTAAGTCCTCTAAGTCACATGCCTTGGCTGCCAACCAAGGCACAAAAGAACAACAAGGACAAAGTAGTAACAACAATAGTAAGGACAAGAAACAAAAGAATAGCGAGGAGAAGAAGGATCAGATGCCAGTTTCTTCAAAAGCAACTATTGATACACCATCTTCCAAGGGCGATAAACCTAAGAAAGAAAAGGTCAAATGTGCTTATTGTAAAAGACCTGGTCATGATGAACATAAATGTTTGCAAAAACAACTTGATCACTTGACATACATTCTTGAGAAGAATAATATCAGTGTTCCTGAGTCTATCAAACAAAGTTCTAATGAAGGGTCTAACAAAGAAAAAGAAAACAGCAAGGGGAAAGGAAAGGGCAAGGCCCTTTTTGCAGTTGCTTCCTCACCATCCACTTGGGTTCTTGATTCGGGTGCTTCACACCACATGGCTTCATCTAAGGAAGAAATTGCATCCTTGGAGCAATGTACTATGCCTTCTATGTTGATGGGTGACAACACTCCTATTGAGGTGTGTGGGAGAGGGTCTGTTGATTTGGGGGATGGCACATTCCATGATGTTCCTTATGTACCCTCATTGTCAACTAATCTCCTATCGGTACACCAGATCACTCACACAGGTTTAGGCAAACGGGTTGAGTTCACTCCTGATTCAGTGGAGATACGTGAGTTGCACAATGATTCTACAATTGCAGTTGGGAGAGCAGATCATCAGTCAAGACTCTATATGTTTTCTCACCTTGTTCCTGATCCTCCTTTGACTATTTTTCTCACTCACTCTAATGATGTGAGCAGATTATGGCATGAGCAGTTTGGCCATCTTAACTTCCACTACTTGCATCAGCTTAACCAGCAGAGCATGGTCACAGGGTTGCCTTCTACTTTGACATTGGAGTCACTTGGAATACATGATAGATCTTCTGATGGGTCAGATTCACTTGAGCAGTCTTCTACCTCCACTTTTGATGCAGAGAGTGATTCAGAGGACTCACCTCCTTCCTCTCCTAGTCATCATTCACAGGTTGATGATTCTCCTCTAGATTCTCCATCTTCTGGTCCACTTTGGGCTAGACAAACCTTGCAGTTTGCAGGTGATTGGGTTGGGGATCCATCAGACACCAAGCAGACTCGTTCATAATTTCAGGATGCTCTACATATCTTCATTGCTACTGCCTCCAATCCACAGTCCTTTCATGAGGCTTCTGGTATTTTTGAGTGGGATACAGCTATGCAGGAAGAGTATAGTTCCTTGATGAGGAACCACACTTGGGATCTTGTCCATTTTTCTAAGGGAAAAAAAATTGTTCGATGTAAGTGGATCTACCGGACAAAATTTGCAAGCTTTGCTGGAGGTGCAGGATGCTACATCTTTTGGGGGGGCCTCTTCCTCTTACTTGGAGTCCTAATTTTCTTTGGGGAGTCTCTTTTCTCTCTCTTTTGGGGGAATTTTATGTACATGGGTACCTCATCAGGCTTGACTTGTCGGGACCCATTTCTACATCCACCTAAGCTTCGCTTATGGGGGGGTGTTAGTGTCGTTTTTTATTTTTCCTATTTTGATAGGTTTTTCCTACACTTTTAATAATCTCGCTTAGGTTAATAAAGCATGTCTTATTAGGTGAATGGTTGTGAGGTGTCACCTTCCTACATGTGAGCATCCATTAGCTATCTTGGAAAGATACTTTGCTATCTTTAGTCCAATAGATGGTTGCTCCTCATTGGTTGGTGTTGCCACCTCCTCCCTCTTCCTAGCCTATATAAGCATGCTACCTGGCTTGTATTTGCATCTCTTGTTTTTGCATCCTCTTAATGCTATTTTGCTTCCAGCATTTGCATTACTCTCTTGGAGACTAACTCTATGATGCTATTTTGATTTTTTATCATTTGCATTCATAGTTTAGATATTTACTCTTTGCACTAGTTTTCTGGGTTATTAATCTTTTCAGATTCTAACAAAATGCCACCGATGGTGCTAGGCATAATTGAATGCTTCCAAGTGCCTTTCTGTCCAAAAGATCCCAATCATCATTTGACATAGATCTTTGATTCTTAGTTTTTCCTTCCAATGACTTCCATAAATCCTTTCAATAAAGATAATCTTCCATTTCCATCTTCTATAACTGAAAGTTTTTGCCCATTAAACCTATCAAGCCTCGACTTATGCTCATCTACTATTGCTCTCACTCAACCATGAGACTTTCCTACAGAGGATAACTATTAAAAAAAAAAAAATTTAAAAATCTCGCTTTGATACCACTTATTAGGATTAAGCCATGGATAGAAATAATGATTACATGCAAATATAACCAATAATAGAAAATAATAGATCACACAGAAAAGAACACAAGACACCAAGATTTAACGTAGTTCACCCAATCTCTAGGCTACATCCACCAAACAGCAAGTCTGATATTATTATGATCCAGTGATTTCAACCTAATTACAATACATAATCCCTTACAGCTTATTGGAGTTTAAAACTACTAAACAATAAGATGCTCAATACCAAAGTGATAATACTCACATAACCTAAGGATTAGCCACTTCCTATTAACAATTACATGTGCAAACCACCTGGATCCAACTTCAACAAAACCAAGAGTGATTTTCTACTCTTTAGGCTCTACAAAACTAAGGTGGGTATACCTAGGGGATGATTCAAATGCAAACAGTTGTATGAAAATTATCTTAGTTTCATTCTAATTTTCATCTTCTATCTTCAGAAACATACACAGTTTATCTAATTCTTTAATATTTTTAGATTTATATACATCCCTCACAAGCAAATCTGATCATACTCCTCCTAGGGTTTACAAATATTTCTAAAAATAGCAGCTACCTAAGACTCAGAAACTAGATATAAACAAGTGGTGACCGTATTTATAACTTTGAAAAAAATGGAATGAAAATGATTTTGATTTTATAATTGATTTGATATGTAATGGGAGGATTTACTCTCTCTCACTTTTGATTTATATGACCAGTGACTTATCCAATGGGCAAAAGGTTAACTATTGGTAGGAGATCTAATTCAAATAACTTGTAAATGAATCTATCAATTGTAATCACCCATTTCCATTCTTATGAAGTATCCCTTTTATAAACTCATAAACTCTACTAATTTACTAAAGCATTTACATAATTCCTTGAATTAAAAGCAACAATAGAACCAGTATACAACCCATCTAGACTGCATTGAATCAATTAAACCTTATTCAAATGACTTCAAAGTAAACAAACTCATAAAATCTAGACAAAAATTGGTGACACAAATATAATGTAAGTACCCCTTTGTATTATCCTTTTAGGACTAATACAATGACCAATAGAAACTCAGTGAAAAGTCCAAAATATCTTGCTAATTCTATCATTTCTATATATTATCAGAGAGTACACAATTGAAAGTAAACTCAAAACAACTACATACAACTGGACCAACTACACTTTCCTTGAGAGAAACAAAAATTTTACAAGCTATTTGGACCCATCACAATGCCTTGAAAACTCATTTATATAAGCATCAGTTGCAACAAGCAAAGAGAAAATATGACTAATAGGTGTCCTTTTACAACAAGGAATACAATAAACTATCAAAATATCTTTGATTCCTTAACATAAATAGAAAATGTAGAAATAGTTGCACATGATAGCTAGAGCATCAAATCTTCAATTTTGTCCTCTTCTTCAACTACCCCCTGTTGGTAAGGCCTTTATTTCTATGATTGCCTCCCGTACAATAACTTCTCTTTCTTTTGGCCACTCACATGCTTTGATTGTTGTTAACTCACCAACAGACTTTTTCCACCTAGCATCTATAACTGCCTTCCCCTTTGTGATAAATCTATTCATTTCATTTTCAATTTTGAATAGAGTATCAATGAGTTCATTAAAAGAAAACTCGTCAATGTCACCTTCAAAAATGGATACCACCTATGGTAAGTGTGCAATATGGTTAAAAGAACTAGACCATTCATTCCAATCTTGTATTTGGTTATCAAAATTAAGGATTGAAAGAATTAAGGAATAAAAGCCATTAATCAACACTTTCATCTTGTTCTAAATAATTATCAATTTTCCTATAAAGAATTGTAACAAATCTTTTATTTTATCCATCCCCTCTTTAATAGAAATGACCTTATCAAGAAGGTCTGGCTTCCTAGCTAGCAGTGGTATCAATCTATCAAAAAATTGCATGTAAGTCCCCATTGCTAGAAAATAGGATCAAGCCAACCTACTACTTCCTTACACATTTTCTCAGTAGCTTGTAAGTTGGTGAATGCATTATGTGCATCTTAAGAGATTCTCTTCAAAATTATTATCCTGTGATTTAGCATATTCAGCATTTCACCCCTTTTGGTGCACCATTGGATTGAGAAACCTCACTTTCCACACTTACCACTAGCACAGGAATTAGCATTGTTACCCCAATGGGTATATCCTCTATTTGGTCTTCTGCTTCAATAGTATACCTATTGTCTTCCACATTTCCTTGTGCATGTTCTGCCTCTGCTACAGTTTTGAGTTGGTCTTTTAGAGATGTAACTTCCTCTTTTAGGCTTTGAATTCTTCCCTCCAACTCTTCTATTCTTTTCTTTTACACATAGCTAGTTTTAAGTTCTTCTTCATATAGCTTTCTCACATCTAAGCATTCATTATATGCAATAGCAAGCCTATCCTCAACTTGATCCACATTTGCCTCATTCATGAGTGTAAAGTGTTTAACTAGGCTAGAAATCTCTTTGCTAGTGGTGTTTTCTAGTGTCCAAACAATCATATTTCCCTAAGTATTCTCTTCTATACTCATCATTTAAGGTTTCTTGGTGTCAAGGGCAACACTCCATACAGCTAGGGTCTTTGTGTCTATATTAAAACTTGACCCTCTCTTCAGGCCTTCATTGATGCTAGCTTCATAATTGATTTCCATGTCTTGCCTTCTGATTTGGTCAAGTACAAAGGCCCTTTCTATGTCCCATCCTGGCACTAAGATCATGCCACTTCTATGCACCAACTTCTTGGCTTCTGCAGGGGTCATAGTTTCACTATCTGGATCATATGCCAACAGTTTATCCGCCAATTCTTTATTCTTTTTCAAATCTTTGCCTAGCATAAGACTCAATGTGAGCTCATTTTTTTTAATTTTATATTAAAAAAACATTTAAATTTAGATGATTTAATAAAATCATCATCTTCCATGAATTTCTTAGATTGGATGAGTCTATCATCCAATCTAGAGGCTGCAATTTGTAGATCAGTTGAGGCTCTTTGTGCCTTTGTTACCCTTTCCTACAAGTAATTCTATCTAATATTAGCAAAATATTGATCATTACCTAGCATAACTTGTAGGACTCTTCTCACCACCCTCTCTAGGATGTGTATGGTTTTCTATCTCTTGTTTCCTTTTGCCACCCATGTGGAAGATGATGGTTGTTCCTCCTCTTCAACATTAATTTCCAATTGGACATTAGGCTTAGGGGATTCTCTGATCACTGTTGCCTCTTCTCCTATTGGCTCACTTAGCATTTGGGCCATGATATGATCAAAGTTTTAAACCATTTCCCTCAAATTTCCTGGATATGGAATCTCTGTGTAGGAACCCTCAAAGTCTAGATTGGTCCTCTTTAAGGCCTCTTCTACTTTTCTGATCTCACAATACTTCCCTAGTAGCTCATCAATCTCCCTTGTTGCTACTATATTAGCAATTAAGTCTTCTATAGGGATGGATTTTCTAGGAGGCAAAATGTAACCCCTAATGGCTTTTACCTCATTTTTTATATAATTTTCTGGGTCATACATTCTGTAGGATCCAGTGGCAAATTTATATTGGCTTAAATATTCACTAAGTTCCTCATAAGAATTCTTTCCAATTATGAAATCTCCTACTTTAAAGCTTCTACAGATAAATGTACATTTGTGCAAGGAAGGAGGAATCATCTCTTTGTTCATCAGTAAAAATTGCCAAAAGAATTCAATAATAGCTAACCTAGGAGGAAGATATTTAGGTAATATATGGGGAGGTTGCGGGCATGCATAAACTCTCATCAATGTACACTCTTTAAACAAATATATATCAACCCAATTGTGGTCTAATTTCATTTTATCATCCAAAAAGGAAGGTCAAAGTAATATTTTCAAACTATTAGGGGCCCTAAAGAAAGTATGGTCTACCATCCTCATGATCATAGAACTAAACAAATTGAAAAATACAATTGCATTTGACTAATGAAATTTTTTATCCCAAATGCGAGCCCATAGTTGCATAGGTAACTCATCAAATTCATTAGAATTTTGATCAATGAAATCCTGACTGATGTAACCAATGTTCTTATATAGGATCAGGTGCATCAGCAATGAGTAATGATGAAATTTGAAGTCCTTCATCTCTTCTTTCTTGGCATTGATAATTTGATGGTGCATGTTATCCATGATGAATCTCACATAATCATATTCCCTATTGTGAAAAGGGTTTTTTATGTCACATGCTATTAGAAACAATGAACCATATACACAATCCTCTACCCCATCACTTCCCAGAACCTTGTGTAATCCATACATTGTATTCTTGAAGTAGTGTTTGAATCTACTTAGTGGCAAATGGTCCTCCACTTTCTTTGGTATCTGCCCTACCCTTTTCACATTGTAGGGGATGTGCAGTAGCATCACATTATTTAGATAATGATCTTATTCCTCCCAAATTTCCCTTGTAAATCGTCAATTTCTATGGGCACATTCATTTGCCCCTCCAAACCAAAAGCTTCTATAAAATAAGTCCTATCAAGTGTGCAAAAAATACTTCCATTATTTATATGAAATGACCTCATGACTAGATTATACAAGTTTATCAATGCCTTCAACAAGTCCACATCAACAAATACCTCTAGAAATATCAATTTTGCCATGTTCCTATTCCATGGGTTGGATACTGGTATGTTCTTAGTTCTGTTCTGGTAAAAATACATACACAAATTAAAACCACTGACCTTAGGGAATTTTGCATCCCTACACAAGAAGTAAGGGTCTTTGAAAAAAAGGTCATTAGCTGAAATTGCATTGGATGACCCTAGAAGTATCTTCAACTAGTCCTCTACATGCTTGTTCAGCTTTTGGACTCTGGTTTTCTTTTAGTCTTTACTGTACCCTTCTTCTTCTTCCCTTTCGGTGTGACCTCTACAACATCATCACCTTTCTCTTCAACCTCTACCTCCTCAATAGGGATCTCTTCAACATCTATGTTAGCCATTGTCTTTTGCAAATCTATATCTCAAACTCCTGCAATGATAACACAAAAACCCACAAAGCTATTGACACTTGAAGGATTTTTAGAACAAAAAACACAAGCTCTTCAAAATGGAAAATACTCTAAACTTTCAATCAAATCTTTATAGTTTAATCATGCAATCTACCAGCTTTAATAAATTCTACATGCATGAGCTTTAATACCACCCTTGTAGGATGTTAGCAAAGAATCTCAATTGTGTAATTCAATCCTAGAGTACTTTTTGTTTTTGTTTTTACTTGGCTATAGTGAATTCATCCTTTTTCCTTAACTAGCATGACACCTCAGCTAGCCTCCCTTTTCAAATTTGTTCTTCCACTCATACGCTGAGTCCAAACCCTTCAATCCTTGTAACTCTAGAGATCCAACTAAAAAACCTTTATGGTGATGCTTTAGAAAACTCCCAACATAGAAGCATTAGGGTTCTTTAAGCATGGCTTTGCAATTCCTTTTACGCTCTTACATAGCCCCTTTTATTGTAGGATCTCAAACCCTATCAAAAAATCCTTATGTATTTATGCTTCAACACATCTCATACTAGCATAAGGTATTCATTCCGCTTTTCATTTTACCTTTTATGTTCTTACACTGAATTGTGCCTCGTATCTACAGAGGAAGACATGAAGCACTTCTTTGTTCACATGGTATCCTTGCAAACGTAGAAGCATAAGGGAGATTTTCCTTTTCAACAAATCAATGACCTGGATTAAATTTTAGAAAAAAACATCACCATTGATTTAAGCACATGCAAAATGAATAACTTAAGCTATCTTCCATGCAGGCTAGGCCCATCTAACATATATGACATGTCATAATTTGATTTGTTCTTCATAGGGCCCAATTGGAAATTTATCAGGTCCCACACAACACGTTCCTCTGTATGACATCACTTTATGGTTGTCCACAAACCAAAATAATGCACGCTCATAGAAGAAATCAAATCTTTCTTTGTTCTTACGAGTTTCCCTTGTGCATAGAATCGTAAAACCCATTTTATATCTTTGTGATATACCTTTTATGCCACGATTAGCCTTTACGTTCTTAAGCCATTTAGAAAAAAGTGAGAGTGTATATCAAACCATTACATCTTTCCACCTATCCACTCAACTTATTACTCATACCCCCATAAATCAATAGACATGATCACTTTAAAACTTATTACACTGATATGCTACCTTAATGAATTGCTTTTTCCCATCAGCTCAACCTGTCACCATAGAATCATAATTTAAAACTTACTATATATGAAACCTTTTATGCCTCTTTGCCCAAAGATGAATCATATACTTGAAAAGCTTCAAAGTCTATCACTTCATTATTGTAGGTTACACAATTGTATGCTCGTAAACCAAAATTCCTTTACGCCTTTATGCCACTCACTGAAACATGACCACGAAAACAAAAGAAAGAGAGCTCAACACTCCTAGAGGAAACCCTAATACTGTGACACTATAAAGGAGTGGAACTTATGAATTTTGCAAACCCTTTCAAAAAATTGAATATAAACTTAGGGTTTTTAATATACTTAGGGAATTGTAATAAATATGTTGATGACAAACCTTGATAATTTAATAAAATTCAAACAACATAGAGATCAAGGCATAACTAGGGTAACAAAAGATTTTGAAAAATGATAAGAAAAGAAATCCTAATCTACAAAATACATGTAGCACTTGATTTTTCACACATATTTTTGGAATTTCTCTACACTTGTGAAAAATCAGACCACCACAGCTCAATACCATCACAAGAACCAATTTTTGCATCACAACTATAAAACAATCCATAACCCTAAGCTCTTTTATACAAGTATTTTAACCAATTTAGGGTTATAATTAATAATTACATGTCGACCCAAAATCTTGATAAAATAAGGCCCAAAATTTTTTTTTGAGGTGATGCCCTGAGCCCCAAACAATTTATGAAATATGTACAATACTTTCCTAATTAGTCACCACAGTCTAACACCAAGCACTAGCTATAGATGAGCAACAAAAGAACAGAGTGTACCAGATACACAAGTGTTGAGTGCTAGTCCTCAATAGGAGATAAGTGTAATCACATATACTATCAAGGTTAAGAATTTTTCTAAGACTATTACTCAAAATATCAAATCCCTCACAGAGGATGACTTCAAGAAGATACTTGTTCAATCCACTCTCCAAGCTAAACTTTGTGATAATCCTATACTAGTGAGTGTAGATGAATTTTAGAAGATAGATACAGTATCTACAAGGGAGGAAGTAAAAACACAAGTAACATCTATAGTCACTCCTCAATTCACATGTGTACAACATTCACTACCTATTGTGGTAGATCAAAGGAAGGAGACAACAACTTCCACTATTAGCACATTATTGTAGAGCACTCTGATCTCAGTAAAAATATAGGAAACTAAAAATGATAAGGGTGAGATAGTTGGAGAAGACAAATATGAGATAGAAAAGAATGCAGGAACTCAATTTCTTACAAGTCAATTAGATACTCCTGCACCTAAAACACAAGATCAAGGTGTAATTAGTAATAAAGAGGAAGAGAAGGACAAGCTTGAAGAGTCAAGGTTGAAAAAAAAGCTAGAGGGACAATTAGTAATCCAAGAATCAGTAACATTACTAGCATCTACTAGTACTCCTAGTCAAGCTCTTCAGAGGCTAAGCACAAATGCTATGCCATTACAATCCTCCAAGCCAAGTTCAAGAACATCTAAGGTAGAAGAGGTAACTTCATATGGTGATGTGAGCTTAGATGAAGAGATTGTGTTGGAAAAATTTGATCTAGCAACCATCACAATTGGGCAGATGGACATTCTTCAAGATGCCTTAGCAAAGAAGAAAAACCAAGAACTGCTTAGAAGGGAGCATAGGTAGAAGCAAGCTTTGATTGATATCAAAGAGACTTTTATTGATTCATTCAATATGTTAGCTCAAGAGGAAAACAAGCCAATAATTGAACAATTAACCAATATAATGGAGAGGATTAATGACACAAACCTAGATACAAATGTAAAATTACTTGAATGGTCTGAGTGAAAGTTCGAGAATAAAATCAATTAAAAGATATCAAGTGTCATTGCACTATTACAAGTTAAATTGGAAAACAAAATAGAAAGTGTGAAGAAGGTATTGGAGAATATTTTCTCTTTATACACCAAATTGTGTAATCCCACACTCTTCACACAAGAAGTAAGAAGTCACATCTTGAGTTTGTAGAGTCATATACAGTCATCTAGTATTACTTTGCCAAAGTCTCTAGCTTAGAGTGAGAAACATTTCAAGTATCTCTTATAATCCCAAACTTAGTTAGCAACATTACATGTACATGAAGCCAACATCAGGGCTAAACTGATAAGCATCTAATTTCCATTGACTCCACACATGGAGCTACTACACAAGGAACTAGCCTATGCTAAAACTCTCATCAAGAAAGATCCTCATCTTTCCACAATTGAAGGCTTAGTACACCTTGGTTCCAAGTTGGCCATCCAAATCAAGCCATTGGAGGTAGCTTGTGATAATTGGGATGCAGCTCTAAAGATTATAGTAGAGGTCCACAAATCATTTCTGGACAAACACACTATTTGTGTATAACCCTTTGACATAAGTGTTAAAAAGGGGGAGTAAGAGCAAAGGGGGAGAATACGAAGAGGGGGAGTAAGAGAATAAGAAAGGGAGAAAAAGAACAAGATGACAAAGATAGAAATAGAGACACAAAGATAGAAATATAGACACAAAGATGGAAATAGAGTATCAGCTTAGCTTATACAAATCTACTCACTAGGAGAAAGATTTTGGATCAGATATAGAGTATAGAATAGAACAATCAACTCAGGGGGAACTATGAAATTTTGAGGTATGATTGATAATTCATGTATTGTAAAACTTTGATATTTTAAATTCTTTTGTAGAATCTAACTAGATATCTATGGTATGCTCGTAAGGATAAGATCATTAATGCATGACCAAGTGTTTTGACACTCATGTCAAAGGGGGAGATTGTTAATCTCATATTTGTTTTGACAAGTGAGTTTTTATACACTTAAATCATTTACTTAGTTCATACCAAAAAAGTAACATATGTCAAGCACAACATACAAGATAGAGCATGTCAAGTAAATAGTGAGTGTTGAGCCACTCAAGTGCTGAGTCTTTTAGATGTTGAGTAGATAGTATGTGCCGAGTAATTCAAGTGTCGAGCAAGTAGTGCATGCTGAGTCATTCAAATACTGAGTGACATCATTGAAGTTACAGTTAGTGCCAAGCACCAGGGACTTCAAATGCCAAGTAATATAGTTTTGACATAGTTGTTTGTATTGGCACAAACTACTATCTAATTTATTTTTAGCTGACTTAAGGATTGATTTACAATCTTTTGTTGATAAGGATGAATCTTAAGTGTGAATCACTATACATTACATGTATCCAATTAGAAAAAGGGAAGGTTTAAGTGGCTATATGGGTGAATCACATTCATTTATTCATACCTAATCCTAAGTCACCTAGGTCTTCTTAAGGAAGATAAACCCTAAACTCTAGAGAGAAAAATGTTGAAGGAGAAGAAGATTTTGCATGCGCAAACATAGAATTCATGGTGATCAAGGTATTATGAATTGAGTTACATTGAAAAATCACTTAAATGAGAATAGAGGAAAGGAATTAGAGGACAATAGAGATACATTTGATCAAAAAGAATCAAGTACACATCAATATAGAGGTGATCTAACATCAAGCAATAGAGTGCTAACATCAAGATCATTGCTAAGACATTCTAATAGGTGAATTAGTTAAATCTCTTAACAAAGTAGTCCTAATAGGTTGTATTGAAATCCTCTAACAAGGTGCTTACTTAATTATGATTTGAAGTCCTCTAATCAGGCACATTTCTAACAGGTTGTTAAAATCCTTTAATAGGGTAAGACCTAACAATCTTTGTAAGCCTTAACAGGGTAGACCTTTCACAAGGTAGATCATGTTTCATGATCAAACGTTGTAGCTTTCATTGGATACACTTTATTACTATAGTAGTGAATATTTGTAGGTGTCATCCCTACCCCAGTTTTACCTTCTCCTTTGAGGGTTTTGGCTAATCATATCATGTGTCATATATGTGTGAATGTTTACATATTTACATGCTTTAGATGTATATGCATAATAAGTTATTTCAATTTACTTATTTAATTGTGAGATGAATGTGAGGTGAATGTTTTATGGGTAAGAGTTTGAAGTACTGATTCCTTCCCCCCCACCCCCTCGTAGAGTTTACTTTTCCTATTATAATTCCAACAAAAACTTTTCTTCCTCTTCACTACTCTGATTAGGTTACTTTCTCTGTTAAGGGATAACATAACACTTCCACTAACTTATGATTTGATCTTGATCCTTCACTTCACTATTCACATATCACTCCTTGTCTATCACATTATTCACATCACTTTTCATGCATACAATCTAGGCTCCTTGCTCATACAATCTAGGTTAAAATCTTCTCTATTTAAAGAGTTTTGTAAAGAGTTTTCTAGATGCTTTTATATTTTGCCTCTTCATTTGAATCGTTGATCACAAAACTTAGGGATCTATGATCCACATCATAAACATGCAAAAATCTTTATAACTTCCTCTAAAAATATTAAAATATTCCTTCCATATTAGTTTGAAAATGATTTACCTCAAAATTTGTATCATTTCTAACTTTTATGTATACCCTACATTCCTCGACACTTATTATTTTCTGATACTTAGCATTTACTTTTTCTTGGTCTATATTGTGATTGACATGTACTATGTAACTCATCACTTCTATCCTTGATCTACTCGATAGGTGTTGATCTCTACTTGTATAGAAATTACTCAATTAGCACTTACTTAGTCGGCTCCTATAGAGCTCAGTACACACATACTTATATACATGACTTGGCCTATATAGAGTAGCCCAGTCGCAGTGATGACCATCTAACTCTACCTAGTAAATGATTAAGTTTTTAACACTAATAGACAATAGTAGTTAGAGATACCAACAGATGGATGCTTTTGGATGTTGGGGTTTTTCCCTCAATAAGCGTTTCCCAGGTGTATATCTTGTGTCACAATTTTTGTGGGTATGTTGTCTATTCTCTTGTATGTGGATTTTAACTACATATTTATTTTAGATCTATTATGGGTTATGTGGAAATAGTTATATATTTTGTTGCTAGTTTTCTTACAAGTGGTATCAGAGCTATAGTTTTATTATTGTAACTATTAGTGTAAATAATTATTTTTTACACTTACTTAATTTTACTTAGGATAAATGTGTTATTTTATTATTTATTAGGTTAGACACCTAGGAGTATGCATACTCATATCAACTCTATTTTAGCACATGGTGTCTACAACACTGGAGTTAGCAGAACTAATTGAGTTGTCATGTAGACAACAAATTTATTCACACTCTAATTAAGCACATGGTTTCTACAATTGATTTTACATAACACACCTATGTAAGCTTATCCTCTCATCATTGCACTAACTCCTATGTTCAATGGAGGATAATCCACTCTTGGTAAACATATGCTAAATTGTGAGGCTTATCATATTGTTGACTCCTAGTCATTCTAGAGGCCTTTATATACAGGCACTCCTAGTGTACTTGTACATCAATTGAATATCATATTGTTATTCTAATCATACTCTTTTGGTCTATTTTGTGCTAGTTATTGTGCTTCTTGGTCTTGGGTGATTTTTCCCTAAGGAAAATTCTTATAGTAACCCTACATTGAATGCATCAGAATGCATGAGAGGATAAAAGAAAGGGAAAGATGTATGATTTTTTGTAGGTTGTTTATTGCATATTTGAGGCTATTGAATTTTTTTTTATGATGGAATGTTGGTAGACTTTTGGCCATGTGAAATTTTTGGTCAAAATGATTTTTTGGGTGTTTCATTTAAATGATGGTTTTAGGGGGAGCTTATAGAAATTACCTTCTATCCAAAAACAAACCTCACCATTACATTAGGGTTGGTGTTTCCATAAATTGTGATGCGTAATATCCCTTAGTTTGGACATGTTGATAGAAATTTTTTTTAAAAACCATTTTTAGTTTCAGCCCATGATAGCTGTCAAATTTAATTCTATTGAATTTTTTCTCCAAAAAAGTAAATTTCATAGTGAAAATGGTAAAAAGCTAGCCTTAGTAAAAAGACCATAACTTTCTCTCACTATATCAAATTTTGGACTTCTTATAGTCATTGGAAAGATAATTCAGAGATCTACAATGTGGTATAGGTTTTATTCTATGATTTTGAAATTTTGTGAGGTTTTAAGAGCCTAAAAGTTAGATGTTATTTATTTTGAACACAAATTTGGACATAACTTGGCCATACAAAGTCAGATTTTGGACTTTCGAGTAGTCAAAAGAAAGATCTTGGAGAGCTCTACACATTGCTTCATAATTGATGTAGGTTTGGCATGATTTATTTGGTGATATATTAATCTAAATGGTTTATGATATATATTGATTGTAGTAACATTGTGAATTTATGACATTGTATATTTTGGAGATTTGGATTTGATGTCATTGTATACTCAATTCATATTTTAGATTGGTCTTATGATGATATAATTATCAGTGTTTGGTTTGGATATGTATGTGACTTGTTGGGTCTACAAATTATGTAGTGTTGTAAGTTGTCTATACTTATAGGTTGCATTTATGGCTTGGATATGGGTTGTCTTTGCCCATTGATCTTTCATTATTGATGCATATTTAGATTGGTGGCTTGGATATTTTGGGCTGTCTATTCCCTTAGTCCCATGATTTTTTAATTTTTCTTCATGTAGAATTGGATGAGATGTTGTTACCAAGTATAGTCATCATGGAGGATTATGGTTGACTATTTTATACTGATAGGTTGGACACTTTGAGAGTTAAATGTCCAGTTCATTGATGTGCCATGGATTTTGGCATGATATGATTAGATATCAAGGTACATCCTTAGTGGTCATTGATTTTTATTTGTAATTTGGTTATGGTGGTATATCTTCTTATTTTAGGATCATGGTTATTCTATTTCTTTTGAAGAGTTCATGATGTGCACTTTGAGTTTTTTGATGGTTTGATGCATTGGTTGATTCTTATGGTTATAGGAAGGTTTTTCATCATGATGTCATGGATAACTTGGATACATAGTTTAGTTGGAGCTTGTGATAGTGATGAGGTCATAGTATGGGGATTAGTTCCTAGTTTGGTTTTGAAATCTTGGTTTCACTTGGTACTAACACTTTGGTTGTGTGAGTGTAGACTTAGGGGATCTTCACATAGATGGATTTTATAATCCCATGGGTGACTCAGTACAATGGTTGACTGGGAGTTTTTGGCATTGATATATTTATTGAGTGTTTATAGATGTTTGAGGTTTGTCTTAGATTATGTTGCTACATAAGCATCTTTGATATTTGCATGGTGCACTTGTTATATTCATGGTGTGTGGAGATGTTTCTTCATGGTATGTGGAGATGGTTTAATTCATAGTGTGTGGAGATGGTTGCATCTTGAGGACTCATGGATTTCTTGGTAAAGGTGTGGTTTATGCTTTCATTTGATATGTTATCCTTTATGTGATAATGGTTTCATTATTATGTCATGGTATACTCTTGATATGTGTTTAGATTGTTGACATGTTATGGTATGTTCATATGGAGCATGTTGTCTCTTTTGAGATGGTTTAGATCATGTTGTCATGTTTATGTTTTGGTTTAGTTTCTTAGTATTAAGTACATTGATCATTTGTTAGATACTTTATGATATTTCTATGTTGCATCTGGAGTTGGAATGGATTGATTGGTTGTAGGTGCTAATGGATATTTATAGATTGTGATGATGTTGATTTCTTTTGGATTAGAGAATTATTTCTTTGTACCATTGATAGTTTTAGTAGGAAGTCCAAGGGGCATTTTCCTAACATGGACTTGAGACAAGGTTGTTCTTAGTCTTGGATGGAGCCTTGGTAACTTGATGCATTCACATTCCCCACTCTTGGTCTACTTGGTCATTTTCTACATGAGAGGTATACCCCATTATTTCTCTTAGGTACATTATATTTATCCTTGCCTTTCATGGATATGGATCTTTAGCTATGGTACATGATTTAGTTATGGAGGGTTCATTGTAGAGATGGTTTAGCATTATTTATCTCCTTGTCCATATGTTGCTGTTATGTTGGTATAGTTTGGGAGATGGTTTTGTATTGATCATATTCCTTGGATTAGGAATACTTTATGAGTTTGATCTTCTTGTGAGAGGCTTACATCCATGATTATTTATATGGTATATTTTGTGTGTTGTTGTGGTTTCTTGGTTGGGGTTTTATGGAGAATATCATACTTGTATAGTTTACATCTAGAGGTGTGTGTAGAAGGACATGATATAGGTTATGATTTGCATGATTTCTCTTTAGTTGTGGTTATCTCTGTGGATGTTTGGTTTAAGTTACATTGGATTTGGGATTGGTTAGAGATTGTAATCACTAGTTTGTGTTCATGTATGTCATGTGAGAGATGGCATGGTTATTCATTTATTTCTTTCCTTTGTTGGTTGTGGAGAAATTGGGAGAGTTTTGGAGACTTGTTATGAGAGTTTTTCTTACATATTATTAGTTTATATGTTGTGGGTATCTTTTATACTACATGGATTCACTTCTTTGAGATGTCGTGAGTGGATTGGTTATTGATTTTCCAATATCTCTTGCAGTGAGAGCTTCTTGGTATATATGTGGCAGGTATTTCTCTTGAGGCTTATGATTGCAGGTTACAGATTGGATATGTTGATAATTACGTGAGATTCACTTGGTATACCTTTGGAGGTATGGATAGTTGTATGGGTTGGCACTTTTTGTGGGTATTATTTTAGTTATGAATATTTGACAACTATGGATACATATAATTACCTTTGGATCAGGTTTTTTTCTTTATATTTCAGTTGGTACAAGGTTTTATGATCTTCTTATGTGGCAAGTTGGGTGGCTTTCTCTTTGGATCAATTTTATATATGTCTGGTGGCAATAGCATAATAGAAGGTGGGATATTTCATGTTTGAGATGTTGGATACTTTGATTTTGTTGTAGGTACCAGGATGGAGCACTTGGTGTACTTTGATCCATGATGGTTGATGTGCTAGGAGAAATTGTTTAGTTGTTCATATATGTGGCTACAGATTGTGTTGGAAATATAAGATAGGCTAGGTTGCTAAGAGGGGACGGGTGAATTAGGAACCAATAAAACTTAATCTTAATTCACCAATTAATATTTTGTATGTATTTTGATCTAATTACATGCATGAAAAATTGAAAGCATTAAAACATTCATAACACTTTGACACACAATATGGTTACCTAGAAACCTTCCAAATAGAAAGTAAATTGGGGTGGGGATGATATCCACAAGATTTACTACTCAAGTATAAATTTGGCCTATTAAGTCTTACAATGATCACTTCTGATGATTTTCCCTATTAGGAGAAATAAGGATTGCTAGGTCCACCTTGCAAAAGGATTTACAAATATACAGTGAAGTATGCCCTCGGTAAGAGATTTACAAAAGATGTTAAGTCTACCTTGTCAAAGGATTTAGCTATTCCACCTGCTCTGATCTAAAACTCTAATTTGTTGAATGAGATTCATTTGTATTGTAATAATCACCTTGTTGTGATAGATAAATCTTTTTTGCTCCTTATACTACTTGTAGCCTCTTTACTTCGCACTTCTTCTCATATATTCATACTTCTGATTTCTATATTCTCATTTGAATATGATACAATACATTACATATATACCAATCCAAATTACAATTTATCAAAGTTGGCTACAATACAAGTTTCACCAAAATACACAAAGTTGGCCCAATTGCTAGTACTTAGATTCTGAAGACAAACTCAGTGAGGTTTTGATACTTAGTAACATAGTCAATGCTCGGCATCATCATGCACTTGATAGATGTAGAAGATCAGTTCATACTAATCACTTCCAAGTAGTCTAAACTTGGTCTACACTGGTGACTCAATGAACACTACAAAACTTGGCATATAAACTAAATCACTTGGATGACACTGCATAGCTCGGTCAACACTATCATTGTGATCTTGGTATAAGCTGAATCACTTGGTTAACACTGCATAGCTTAGTTAACACTAGATTCACATCACTAAAGATGCAAACTTGGTGAACACTAGGGAACTTGGTTTGCACTAAGAAACTCGGTGAATACTATGAAGCTCAATTTACACTGATAATCACTAACTTGGTAGATATTTCTCGGTGCGAATTGAACATTGTCCCTAGAACTCGATAGTAGTTATAGAACTCGGTAGAGCCTAAATTACTTGGTTAACATTGTAAACTACAAGCTAAATTGAGTAGCTACTAACCATTTGATTAAGTGTGTGTGTTACTAATAAAAAAGCTTGACTATAATGTCAACAGAATGGCCCTATGCAATGTATACAACAAGTGGGAGATTATTGAGATAATGGGGTGTTGCACACATTGCATAATATTTTTATATTATTTTATTTTATTTTATTATGTAATGTTGCACCTAGAGGGATGTGTAACATGGAAATATTCCCATGGGATATACTTGACAAGTTGTATTGTAACATTGTGATAATATTTGGTGTAATTATTTAATATTGGAGAAAAGAATTAAATATTCAATATTAAATTTAAGTTCAATGGGTTAGGTAGCACATGGTTTATGTAATACCACTTGGTAGTTTTGTAGGACTTGCTACTATATAAGCAACCACAAGGGCAGTTGTAAAGACAAGACAAAAAGACAAAAGGTGAAAAGACAAGAGTTGAGCAAGACAAGGTTTGACAGTTTAGCCAAGGGAGCATTTATGAAGGTTGGAAGCATGGCATGGGATGTGTGGATTCATGCTTATTCACATGGATTTCTTGGTTGTGGCTATGGATTTGAAGGCTTCTATGGTTTTATTACAATGGTATTTTTGTTGAATAATACATGGTGATGGATGCTTTTGGAGGCTAGGTTTTGTCTCTCAATGAGGGTTTCCTAGGGTATATCTTGTGTCACAATTTTTGTGGGTTTGTTGTCTATTCTCTTACATGTGGATTTTAATTACATATTTATTTTAGAGCTATTATGGGTTATGTGGAAATGGTTATATTTTTTTTTTTAGGCTTCCTTACAAAATCTATTAGTTTTGATGTTTTTCATTTGCTAATAAATCCCTCTATTGTGACAAGTTGGAGAAAAGATAACTTTTGAGTTCTTGCATAGCAATTGTTTTCTCATGTGCATGCACCTTTTGTGGCTATATGATTTGATGAATCATGAAATATCTTATAGTTTTCATTGTTTCCTTTGACAAATGCATAGATGGAGTTAAGGATGCATTGCTTCTAATTTTATTGGTTTTTTAGTTGATCTCTTTCAAAAAATTAATTCATAGACACATTGTAGCTATGACTTATGTCCATTAGGAATTTTATTTTCAACAATTTATTTTAATTTATTTTTACCCTAATTTTGTTATTATGTTTTGAACACATAGTTAGAATAGGAAATCATATAGCTAGATGGTTAGAACTTGCATTCATCACAAAAAATTAGAAAATATAAAAAATATATACCACTTTATGGTTGCATTTCTTCAGAGTTTTTTAAAATTTAGATATAACAACAAAAGCCTCTTTATGAATATTCACATTTATCTCCAATTGAGTTACCTAGTGGGTTGAAAAACAAGCATCTAGAACCTTGGTTAATTTGGTCATCTTTTTGAGAGAGAAATATGTAAGGATTTCTACCTTTTTCATCATGTAAAATGATCGCTCAACAAAAGGTAAGGAGAACTTAGTGCACTTAGATTGAAGAAAACACCTAGGAAATGGTATCTTAAATACTATAGCTTTATGCATGACCATGGATATACTAGGTTTCGTTCAGACCATTGTATCTATTTTAAGAGGTTGGATGATAATAGCTACATTATTTTCTATTTATATGTTGATGATATGTTTTTAGTGGTTCTAACATGGATCACATCAAGAGATTGAACCAACAATTAGCACATTCAATTTTTAATGAAAAATTTGGGGATAAAAAAACATATCCTTGGTATGAAAATTTGCAGAGATGAAAAAAAAGGAATTTGACTTTATCTCAGGTTTATTATATTGAGAAGGTGTTACAACATTTCTATATGACAAAGTTTTCAACACACCTATGCCTAGTAATTTTAAACCAACTAAGGAGATGTGTCAAAAGACAAAGGAAGAGGATAAAATGTCCAAGGTACCTTATGTGATGCAGGAGCATCTTGGGTCAATGAGCAATATTGCATTACCCAGAAACATTAATTGTTTTCTATACCAGTTTATTGTTTGTAAAGTAGCAATTACTACCTTGATTTTTGTGATGTGTGCAGTTGGCATCTTGTTTAGGACCTAATTTTAGTCCTTATCCTGTGAGGAAAAAAGTTGATGTGTCATATTCTTCAACTTCTGTGTTGTTCTTTTTTATCTTTGTTTCTATTATTTTTACCCTATGTGGTGTATTCTTTCTTTTGGCATAGTTTCTTATGATGACATGGCATCTTGCACAGTTGGGAGATGACTCCTTGATTATGTTTGGGCCTATCCTCAAGAGCACATGAAAAATTGATGCTTTAATGCTAGGTTATGGTTTACATCTCAAAGCTAGAACTTATATTGTAATTAAATTCTTGACAGACTAACTTTTTATCTAGCTAGCTATATAAGAACTTGGATGTGATGTAGGAAAGTATCATGAGTAGTATGATAGAAGTAGAAAGTCTCAAGATTGAGAGCTTGGACTCTAATGTTGTAATTCTTTGTATATGGCCATAACTTGAAAGGCCTCATAGCTTGGAATACTAGATGTTACTAAATATATTTTATCATTCAAGTTGCATAAACAATTAGTAAATCTATGAATACTTTGCCTCTTGATTGCATCCTATATTTTTCTTCCATGTGTACTCTTTCCAAGACCATTAGGTGGTTGGACTTCCATCCTCTCATGTAACTACCCTTGCATCAGGTGGTATTAGAGCTTGAATCTCTTTCTTTTGATTTGGATCATGGAGAACCTTAATTGGGTTGGTTGTAGGGTGGAAGATCTAAAATATTATCTATAACTTGTACAAGGTTATGATCTTGTAGTAACTATTGTCAAGATGGTTCAAGGTATACAAAATGCAAACAATGATATAATGAAAATATTGAGATAGATCACAGCAAGACTTAAATCTATTGATACAACCCAAAGAAGAGGTCTACATCTTGTAGATGTTAGTAATGATGAAGTGGCACCTAACCCTAACCCTAAACCTAAAGTGGAACAAAATGAGGAAAGGCTTCTAAGAGTTTTGTCTAGGGAAAACTCTAGCATTATAGTTGAATTTGTGTGCTATGATGGGAGACTTGAGACTAATGTTGTTTTGGATTGTATATCTGAGATGGAGTATTACTTTGAGTATGAAAGAACTCCTTGTAACAAAAGGTAAAGATAGTAGTCACACAGTTGAAAGGTTGTGCTTCACTTTGGTGGGATCACTTACAGATTGAAAGATAGGAAAGAGGAAAAGAAAAGATCAAGACATGGGTAGAGATTATTGTAAAAATGAAGAAGTTCCTTCCTATAGATCGCCAAGTTAACCTATTGAGAAGATTATAGAATCAAAGAAAAAAAATATGAATGTGAAGGAGTACACTAAGGAATTCTACAAATTGGATATCAAATCTGGATATGTGGATGATGAAGTGGAAATAGTGACTAGATACCTAAATGGTCTAAGGACATCAATTCAAGATGAGATTAGCTATGTTAAGATGGATAGTGTGGAAGAAGAATATCAGTATGCATTAAAGGCTAAAAAAATATTAGCAAAGAAACATGATCAAAGACAAAGAGGAAGAGGTGATAGATTTCAAAGAGGTGAAACTTGTGGAGAAAGTAGCAGACTTGACAGAGAAATGCAAGACAAAGGAAATAATAACATGTTCAAAAAATAGCTAGTTATACTTGAGGTAGCCATACTAGTTTCTCTAAGAATAACAGTAGTGGTAAAAGAGAAGAGAGATCTTGTTTTAAGGGAACTTGTTTCTAGTGTGGAGAAGAAGGACATAGAGCATTTGAATGAAACACCTAATGAACTAGAGCATGGTGAGGACCTAATGATAAGAAGAATCTTGTGGAATAAGGAACCTAATGAAGAACTTGCTCTAAGAAGAAGTTTGTTCAAAACTAAGTGTAAGATCCCTTGAAAATGTTGCAAGGTAATCATTGAAAATGGAAGTTTGGATAATCTGGCATCTGAGGAGTTGGTTAACAAATTGTAGTTGCATAGATTGAACCATCCTAAGCCTTATCATGTTGCTTGGGAGCATAAATTACTTATAAGTAAACTATGCCTTGTTAAGTTTAAAATTGGAAATTATCATGATAAAGTCTTGTGTGACATTATGCCTATGGATTATTTTCATATTCTATTGGGTAGAACTTGGTAGTATGATAGAAAAGATTTGCATGATGATAGATTAAATCAATATACTATATGGGTTGATGGCAAGAAGTAAATATTGTTACCTTTGATAGAAAAGTCTAATAAGACTTATCGTACCATAGTAAGAGTATGTTTTATTGAAAGAAATCAGTTTGCTAAAGATGTAAAGGAGCATAATGTTTTTTTTTTTATTCCTAGAAAGACTAAGAAACAAGATGAACTTGAGAATGCACCTGATATTGAATCCTTTTCAAAGAAGTTTCAAGACATTATTTTTTATCATGTACGTGATAGTTTACCTCTTGTATGGAGTATTAGTCACTATATGGATTTGATGCCTAGAGCTAGTTTATTTAATAAAGTACCACATAAATTGACACCTTCTAAAAATGTTGAATTGAATAGGAAAGTGCAACAACTTCTTGACAAGGGTATAATTAGAGAAAGTTTGAGTGGAGAAAAGTATTTTACAAAGATTGATTTGAAAAGTGGTTATCATTAGATAAGAATTACAGAAGGGAATAAATGAAAAACTATTTTTAATACAAATGAAGGTTTGTATGAATGGTTGGTTATGCCTTTTGGTCTAACTAACACATGTAGTACTTTTATAGGCTAATGGATGAGGTTTTAAATAAGTTATTGGGTATTTTGTGATTGCATATCTTGATGACATTTTAATATTCAGTAAGACTAAAGAAGAACACCTTTCAAACATATTAAACAAGTATCACATAGATTGAAAGAAAATAAGTTATTGGTTAACTTGAAGAAACATTCTTTCATGAAGGAGGAGATTTTGTATCTTGTTTTTAAGTAATTTTAGTTGATGGGGTTGAAGATAGGTCCTGAAAAGGTAAAAGTTATTCGTGACTAGCCTACACTTCAGAATGATGGAGAAGTTAGATCATTTCATGGATTGGCAAGTTTCTATAGGAAGTTCACCTAAAATTTAAGTTCAATATGTAATGCTATGACAAAAACCATGAGACGAGACAAAAAGGATTTTAAATGGACACATGGAGTACATAACAGTTTTAAAACATTGAAACAAAGGGTAGTAGAATCATCTACACTGGCTTTGCTTGATTTTAGTAATCTTTTTCAAGTAGATTGTGATGCTAGTAGAAGTGACATTGGAGGTTTTTTGAGTCAAGAAGGACAACCTATAGCTTTCAATAGTGAGAAATTAAATGATGCTAAGAAAATATATCCAGTTTATGAATTCTAAGCTACTATTCAAGCTTTGAAGATGTGGAGACATTATTTGATGCCTAAATCTTTTGTGTTGTACATTGGCCATAAAGCTTTATAATATTTGGGGAGTCAGAATAAGTTGAATCAAAGACATGTGGTGGGGGTTGAGTATTTGCATAAATTTTGCATTGTGTTGAAATATAAAAGTGGATAGTCAAATAAAATTATTGATGTCTTGAGTAGAAGAAGAAATTTGACAAAAAAAAATGAGAGTTAAGGTACTTGATTTTGATGATTTAAAGATTTTTTATGAAATCAATCTTTATTTTGTAGAACCTTGGAAATCTTGTAAGAATCAATTGATGAGCGAAAAAAATAAGTGGTCCGATTATTTTACTGAAGAAGACATGTTGTTCAAAGGAACTCAATTTGGCATAGAGGATCTATAAGGGATAATATCATGAATGAGAAATAATGGAGGACTTGCTAGACATTTTGGAATTAATAAAATAATGAAGTGCATTTATATAGGTATTCTTGACTTCAAATCTATAAGGATGTACAGAAGCTAGTTATAAGTTGTAGAATTTGTCAAACATCAAAAGGAACTAGTCAAAATTTGATATTGTATTCACCATTTTCTATAGCTAACAAACCTTGGGAAGATATAAGTATGGGATTATTCTTTAAGAAGATTATAAGATTACATGAGATCCCTAGGACTACTATTTCAGACATGAACACTAATTTTAATGGTCATTTTGAGAAGACACTTTGGAGGAAAATAGATACAAAATTGAATTTTAGTTCTACACTTCATTCGTAGACAAATGGACAAACTGAGGTGGTGACTAGAAGTTTAGGTAACTTACTAAGATGTTTGATTGGGAATCAGCCTACTAACTAGGATTTGATCTTAGCAAGAGAAGAGTTTGTATATAACAATTCTAGGAATAAAAGTATCAAGAAGACACCTTTTGAGATTGTTAATAGATTGAATCCTAAAGGAACTTTTAAATTTAGAGATTTAAATAGTGAAATGAAGAGAAGTGTTGAAGCAAGGGAATTTGTAGATTTCATAACGACTTTGCATAAGTAAAGGAGAATTCAGAGAATAGTAACCTTGAGTATAGATAGAGAGAAGATAAAGGAAGGGGATATAAATCTTTTGAGTTTGGAGATGAATGATGGTTCATTTGAAGAAGAACATATTTCTAGTTGGTACCTATAGTAAGCTAAAAAGGAAGAAGTGTGGTCCTTGTAAAATTCAAATGAAGTTTCATAGTAGAAATGCTTTTTAAGTTGAATTACCTAGAGACATGGATATTTCACCAATATTCAATATTTTAGAAATATTTTAGTACTTTGGAGTAGATAATGAATTAAAAGATAACCTAGATTATCCTAAGAAGAAGGCTAAAAGTATTGAGAAGTTTTTGGATAGAAAAGTAAGTAAGAGTACCAAAGAAAAAGACTACATGGAATACCTTGTCTAGTGGAAAGATAAACTAGTTGAAGATAGTTCATAGATAAAACAAGCTAAGTTAGATTTTTATGATTCAATTTAGAAAATTAGGATTTCTTGATGTGGATATTAGTTCTTTATTTACCATAGGTGGCTGATGTAGGAGCATCTTGGGTCAATGAGAAATCTTGCATCACCCAAAAAAAATCTCTTTTTCTGTACTAGTTTGTTGTTCATAAAGTAGTCATTGTTGCTTTGGGCTTTGTGAAGTGTGTAGTTGGCATCTTGTTGAGCACCTAGTTTTAGTCCTTATTTGAAGAGCAAAAATTTTGATGTGTCATATTCTTTGAGTTTTGTATTATTCTTTTCGGTCTTTGTTTATGCTATTTTCATCCTTTGTAGTGTATTATTTCTTTTGGCATAGTTTACTATGATGATGTTGTAGACACCTAAATTTGATTACACAAATATGTAATCGTATTTAGTCATCCCCTAGTTTA
The DNA here is from genome assembly GCA_028749045.1 of Cupressus sempervirens. Taxonomy (NCBI): domain Eukaryota; kingdom Viridiplantae; phylum Streptophyta; class Pinopsida; order Cupressales; family Cupressaceae; genus Cupressus; species Cupressus sempervirens. The sequence continues at coordinate 82,640,282 of CM053791.1, read as the reverse complement.
TTTATTTATTTAATTAACTATAGCCCAATTAATAAAATCCAACAATAACCCAAAATCAATTTATCAATTAAATCCCTATTCCTTTATTAAATTAAATAAATCCTAAAATCTATTTAGTTTAATCCCATATCCCTTATTTATTAAAGAAATCATTTAATAAATCATTCCTAACCCCTAAAACATCCCTAAACCCTACCTTTACCTCTAATCCAACCCATCCACCCATACTAAACCTCACTTAGCCTCCTAAATAACCCATCCTATCAAAGCTAAGCCACTTGCCCCCTAACCCCCTTCCTAAGCCAAGTCTAATCCCTCTCCTAAACATGTGCACAACTTTAAGAAAGGTTTAAGACTTTCTAACCCAAGCCAAAGTCAATAATCTCATCCTCACCCTCACCCTTAAGCATTTATGGCTCTTACATAGGCATTAAAAGCTCTTACAAAGAATTTATGAACATTTATGAAGACCTTGTCCTTTGAGCCTCCTTTGTTGACTATTCATCTTGCCCTTCTCTCCATCCAATCACCCTATAACATGTGTCACCTCCTAATTGGCTCCAAACTAGCACAATCCATGTGCTTCCTTTTAGCACATCCTAGCCCTCCATAAGCTTTTCCCAATCCTTGCATCTTAGCCATTCATCCCTCTACCCCCTAGCCTATAAATGAAACCCTCTCCCTTCACAAATATCATCCACTTCCAAGCTAATTTTATAATGTTATTTTGAGAGTATAAGAACTATCAAAATACCATCATAATCGTGAAATCCATCCACAAATCCATTTTGAGTCATATCCTCCATTAAAGATTGAGAAACATCTTTTGAGCACACCTCTCCATCCAAGGACACATCTACATGATCAAGGAGGCTTTTGGAGTGATCTTCCTCTTCGTTTGCACTCTCTTACACCTTCTTTTGTCTAATCTTATATGTGAATTTATGGTTTTAGTTTGTGAATGTTTTCCTTATTGTTAATGTTCTTTGCACACTAATATCTCATTCTATAGACGTGGCATCTTGCATTATTGGGAGACAACTCCTTGATTATGTTAAGGCATATCCTCAAGAGCATGTAAAAATTTTATGATCATTTCTTGGGTTATGGTTTACATCTCCAAGAGAAGACCTATATTGTAATTCAATATCTGGTTGGCCAACTTTGGTCTAGCTGGCTATATAAGAACTTGGATTTGATGTCATTGGGAAGTTCAATTTGAACAATTATTATATTTATATTGATGTCAGACCTTACTAGTAAGATATTTTCTAATAGTGTAGGGTGTCATATCAGTTGATTGATGAAGAGGATTTGGAAAGAAAGATAACTAGATGAAATAGTTAAGTTATTGAGTAAAGAGGAGCAAGTATGTTGAAATTATATTGGAAACTTGATCAACTAGTATTTGATAAGATAATGTGTTGTTTAATCATCATATGAAGTGAAGAAAATAGTTGAGTTGATGTATAGAAGAGAAGAAAAGAAGTTGAGAAAAATAATTAACTTGATCAAGTGAAATTTTTACTAGGCTAATGAAGTAGAAGATTAAGGAACTTAAGAGTTAGCTAAGAAAACATTATCAGTCAAGTGATAGTTATGGCCAAGCAAGTTGAAGGATAAAATTTAGTAGCGATTAAGTATATTCAAGACTAGGCGAGTCATTGGAAGTTGAGAAAGACAAAAAGTAGAGACCAAGATACATAGTGTTGGTCAAGTAGAAGAGCACAGTGAGACCGATTGTCAGCAAAACAATAGTTTCTAAAAGAATCGATTTGAGGCCAACATAGTTCAATTCTTGGATTGGTCAAAACATGTGGATGATAAGGATTGATGAGTTGGTATATTTAATGCACAAATTAATTTTTTATGCAATGAAAGGAAAATATTTAAAGAGAAGTTTGAAGAAGTGTCAAGAAAGGAGTAGAAGGATAAAACAATGGATAGATTCATTAAATCTAACCAAACCCTAAGATCTACAATGATGTTTAAGTAGAAAAAGATAAAAGCTACCTATTTAAGGAGGCAAAAGAGACATTTTCTAAGGTTGGTTCATTGATGATTGGTGATTTTATGGAGAACTTATGAAGAATAGAGTAGTAGAGGAAAAGTGAAAAGATTGGTGAAGTGTGATTTCTTGAAGGGTTGCCAAGAAGATTAGATATGGAGAACCTAATGAAGTGTTGTCAATGAACTAGAAAACAAGCCAAATGGAGATTTGAATTCAAAAATTAAGTTGTATCTTACTATATAAAATATGGTTGTTATAGTCTATCCATTGTGGTAGTCAAAATCCTTTAATCAAGGTTGACCTAGTAGTCATTTTGTAAATCTTTTTATCAAAGTGACACTCTAATGGAATGTTTTTAAGACCTCTAAGAAGGCCACACCTAGTAGGGTGATTAAATAATTTGCCAAGGTTACACCTAATAGCATGTTTTGTAACCTTTAATAGGGTTGGCTCTTAACCGAGCTCACTTTAGAAGAGTTAAAAGTGGTAGCATGTTACTTGGTGATTTTTCCCAATTTGGGTTTCCACGTTAAATCCTAGTGTCAAATATATGTGAATGTTATATGTGTGATGCATGTTATGTACTATTTTTTATTTTATGTTAGTTAGCATATACTAAAAAAAGAGTTAAATGATGAATGAATACAGTAAGGTGTTGATGAGTATCTATATGGACAGTGGTTTTGTGAGTTTGAATAAGTTGTTTGAAGTTAGTAAAAATTGAATTGGTACATCTAGAGCTAAGGATAATTGATTCACCCCGCCCCCCTCCCCTGTGCCCCCCCTCTCAGTTATTCTAATCATTCTAACAATTGGTATCAAAGAATTGATTCTTGTAGATAAAGTTTGAAGGACTAAAGATAAACATCAATATGTACAAGAGAGAGGTACCTAAGTTGAACAAAGAGAACTTCCCAACATGGTAGAGACTAACAAAATTGCATCTATCTAGAGGTGGAGATTATGCATTGTACTACCTGAAAAATGAATACATTGAAGTTCCTAGACCCATGACTATTGATAAGATAAAGGAAAAGCATAAGCATGATCAAATGATGATAGATTTGGCATCTTCCTTGAGTTACATTGAAATTGATGATGTAAAGGAGTACACTAATGCAAAGAAAATGTGGGATAAGTTGGCATAAATCCATGGAGGAGACAAAAAAGTGTTAAGGGCTAAAAAGGAATATTTGAGAGGAAAGTTTGATGACATGCAAATGAAACCAAGAGAAACTCTTGCATGGTATTGTGGCCAAATTAATGAGGTTCTAAATGCTATTAGATGAGATGGAAAAAAACATATCTGATCAAACTATGATAAAAAAAGGTATTGAGAACTTTACTTCCTATCTGTGTAATTGAAGTATCTATAATTCAAGAACTAAGATGTACATTGGGTAATGATCTGACCTTGGATGGTCTAATTGGTAGACTCGCTACATTTGAGTTGTTACATTTTGATAATTATACACCATCTAGTATTAAATTTTATTTCAAGTCTCAACTAACACTTGATGGATCCAAAAGCAATAAGAAGAGAAGCATGTGGACAGTGATAGTGAATGGGATGATGAACTTGATGAGTTAGAAGTATTATTGGCAAGATGGCTACCAAGAGGAAAAGGAAAATACAAAGATAAACTCCCTATCTTTTGTTTTACATGTAAAAAAGTTGATCATATTATTGCTAGATGTCCTGATAGAGATGAGAAGGAAGAAATGAAGGACAACAAATACCGAGGAAGGTGAGATAACAAAGACATCTAAGGTAATAAAGGCTACAAAGGATAATAAATCATTGAAGAAGATGGTTCTGATGGTGATAGTAATGAAAATGATGAGGAAGTTATTTATATTGCAATGAAAGATGATTCTGATGAAGATAAGAAAACTACATTGATTTCACATGTAAATAAGAATGATAGATGGATAACTGATAGTGGTTGTTCACATCATAGGATTGGTGATACAAGTAGGATTGAAAAGTTAAAAACATTATAATGGAAGTAATGTTAGATTTATAAATGATGCACCTCGTTATGTGAAAGGTAAAGGATAAATTACACTAAATGATAAGATCAGATGTTAAAATTCATATTAGGTTGATGGTTTGAAATATAACATGTTGAGTGTGACATAGTTGAATATTTTAGGCTACTGAGTTGAATTCTAAAATAGAAAGGAAAATATTTATGATGCTATTGGTAAACTAATTGGAAGTAGTGATCAAACAAGAGGTAACTTGTTCTATCTAGACCTATCTGAAGATACTTGTCTATTTGCACAAGTTGAAGATATTTGGTTATGGTATAAAAGGCTATGTCATGTGAACTTTGATAATTAGGTAAGCATTAGTAAGATGAAAAGTGTTAGAGGATTACAAAGATTGAAAAAACTTGATAAGGTGATGTACAAATAATGTTAAATGGGAAAAATGACAAATTCTAGTTTCAAGAGCAAGACTTATTGTTTTGATAATATTTTGGAGTTAGTTAATAATGATTTATGTGGTCATATTGGAGTGAAAATCTATTATGGTGAAAAATATTTTGTACTATTTTATGATGACTTCTCTAGAATGATGGTTGTAATGTGACACAAGGAGGGATTGAATAGCTAGGAGCAAAGGCACACCTAACTATCCAAACACCTTGTTGAGTAAACACAATCGAAGAAAACACACAAAGAATAGAACCAAGGAGAGGGAGAACAAAACACTTTTATTTATTCATCAAATGATCAACTTACATGCCCAACTATAAGGCATCCTAGGTTATAGCCAGATACAAAATATAACTTTAAGATCCATGATCGAGCTTCAAATTCACAATTCTAGAAATATTTTCTCTAAAGTCTCTAAGTCCCCTTCTAACCTAAACCAATTACCTCTTCTTATACTTGTCAAAATGTCATACAAATAATTCTAGATCATTACATAATAGAAATGGTGACTTTAAAATGGTCTACACTCATCCCAAGGCAAGATCCAAATTAAATACATAAGTCAGTTCCAACTGAAAACCAATCACAAATAAACTTGATCAAAGAAGGAACTGAGCATCAACAAATATCAAGTTCACTCAAAACATGGAGGAACACTCGGCTGACATTAGATAGCTTGATCAATACTACAAAACTCAGTAGCAACTTGAACTTGGTAGTAACTAGCACTTAGTAGTAAATGGAACTTGATAGTAACTAGAAGAATGAACAAAACTGATTAGGATTACAAGGCAAACCAAGATGCTTCTACATCAAACAATCAGGGTTAAAAGAAATGATTCCCCTAAATCATTGAGATGTTGCAACTTGAGATGAATCAAACTCAAAGTGAGAAATCCATGTAGCATCTTCAATTGGTTTGTTCTTTCACTTCACCAAATATTCATAGTAATATTTTCCTATTGTACTTTTACCAACTCTCTAATCCAATATATGTTCAACCTCATCAATATACTTCTTGGGATAATCATTTGATACAACAACTTCATCATCTGACTCATGATACTTATACAAATCAACAACTTTGAATATAGGACATATATCCATGTCATTAAGTAACCCAACTTCATAAGCATTACCACTGTCAAACTTCCTTAAAACTCTACAAGGTCCAAACTTATTAATCTTCAACTTACAGTATGTTCCAACAGAAAATCTTCCTCTCTTCAAATGAACCATCACCTCATCACCAACTTCAAAAACATGATGTCTCTTATACTTATTAGCATTCTCCTTATACTTCTAACTACTTTGTTCCAACTTTAACTTTACTTCCTCATGCAAAGACTTCATAAAATTAGCAAATTCTTCTCCTTTAGCACTTCTTTCTCTTCACTAGCAACATCCCTTAAATCCAATATTCCTCTAGGTTGTATTCCAATAACAATCTCAAAATGTGTTTTCCTGTACTCCTATTCACAAAATTATTATATTCAAATTCAACTTGTGCCAATACCATATCCTAATTACTTGCCTTATCTGCAACTAAACATCTCAACAAATTTCCCAAGCTTATATTCACAACCTTTATATGTCCATCTATATGTGGATGGAATGTAGAACCAGATCTCAACTCAATACCCATCTTCTTCCATAAAGTCCTCTAAAAATAACGAAAAAACTTACTATCTCTATCAGAAATAATACTTTTTGGTGATCCATGAACAAAATCCATGCTGATGTCACTCCAAGATTTCTCAAGAATAGCAATAGGTGTATACAAACTAGTATTTTGACTTACTCCTTTTGCAACTTGACAAATTTGACAACTGCTTACAAACTTCTAAACATCCTTATACATCTATGGCCAATAATACTTATCCTTCAGCAAGCCCAATGTCTTGTCAATTCCAAAATGTCCAGCAAACCACCACAATGCTTTTCCTTAATAAAAATAACTCTCATAGAACTTCTTGGTATATACAACTAAATTCCTTTGAACAACATACCTTCTTGAATGAAATACTCATCAAAATTATTCATTTGACTTGATAGATTTGGATATGGGGTTCTGCACTCTCTCCATGCCTCAAAAAAATCAAGCTCAATATCATACAATTCCTTCATTTCATCAAAACCAAGAGCTTTAACCTTCATCTCAGTCAACAAAGAACATCATCTGCTCTAACAACTTGATTAGTAACTCCACTCTTATGCTTTATCACAAATGTGAAACTCTACAAGTACTCAAACCACTTCATATGTCTCATTCAACTTATGTTGACTTTCCAAATACTGTAAAGCTTTATGATCATTATACAACATAAAATCATTAGGAATTAGATAATGTCTCCTCTTCTTCAAGGCTTGAACAAAATCATAAAACTCTTGATCATACACAAAATACTTCCTTTTAGCATCATTCAAATTTTCACTAAAGAATGCAATAGGTTTACCTTCTTTACTCAACATAATTCCTATTGCACTACCACTTGCATCACATTCAACTTGGAATACCTTATTGAAATTAGGTAAAGCCAATACAAGTAACTCAACAACCTTTTGTTTCAATCAGTCATAGCATTACAAATAGAACTGAAATTCTTTGTAAACTTTATGTAGAAACTAGCCAAACCATGAAATGATCTTACCTCACCCACATTCTCAAGTGTAACCCATTCCAAAATTGTTTTAACCTTCTCAAGATCCATTCTCAAACCATCATCTAAAATCACATATCCCAAATACACAATCTCCTCTTGCATAAAGGAACACTTTTTCAAATTAATCAGTAGCTTCTCTTCTTTCAATCTCTACAATACTTGTTTAGCATGCTTAAGATGTTCTTCATTGTCTTACTAAATATTGGAATATGATCCAAATAAAAAATCACAAAATTACCCAAAAATCTCTTAAGAACTTCATTCATCAACCTCATGAAAGTACCAGGTGCATTAGTCAAACCAAAAGGCATTAGCAACCATTCATTCAAACCATTTTTTTGTCTTGAAAGTAGTCTTCCATTCATTACCTTCTTTAATTCTAATTTGATGATAACCATTCTTCAAATCAATCTTAATAAATACTTTGCTCGACTCAAACAATCCATTATGTCATCCATCCTTGGCATAGGAAACCTATATTTCACTGTAATTTTGTTAATAGCTCTGGAATCAATATACATTCTCCATTCTCCATTCTTCTTATGTGCTAATATAGTAGGTACAACACATGGGCTCAAACTTTCTCTAATCAAACCTATTTGCAACAACTCATTCACTTATTTATTAAGTTTGTCATTCCTTGTAAGTGTCAATTTATATGGTGCTTTATTCAAAAAAAAATCTATAGAAATTAAATCCATACAATGACTTATACTTCTTACTAGCAGTAAACCATCAGGTATATCTTTTGCAACAACATATTTGTACTCATCAAGTAAATTTTCAATTTTGTTGGTACTTGACTAACACTACTAGATTTTGTTATCACTCAGCCTCTATTAGTTTCTACTATCACTCAACCTCTACCAGCTTCTATTGTCATGCAAACTCTACCAATATCTATTGATCAATCATTACTACCAAAATTCGGTCCTCTAGGAATTATAGCAAAACAAATTTGGTTCCTTTTCATTTCTTTTTCAAATTGCTTTCCATTAACCATGAAAATTCTCATAGTAGTAAAATTATATCATCACGAGACTTGATCAAAGGCAACAATACTTTCTTTCTTCCATTCACACAAAGAGTTTATTGATTCAATCTTCTTTCATGCATAGCATATCTATCATATTACCAAGGTCAACCCAACAGAATATGACAACAATCCATAGGCATAATATCACATAGAACTTCGTCAAAGTAATTTTCAATCTTGAACTTCACAACACATTGTTCACTTACCAATATCTTATGCTCATCCCTAATCCATGAAACATGGTAGGGTTTAGGATGCTTCAGCCTCTACAATTGCAACTTTGTAACCAACTCTTCTAATGCCAAATTTTTTCAACTTCAACTATCAATGATCACTTTGCAACACTTTCCAGCCATCTTACATCAATTCTTGAAACGACTTCTCCTCAGGATAGGTTCCTCATCAATTCCCTTATTACAAAAAGTTCTTCTCACCATCATATTTTCTCTAGCCTTAGGTCCACTTGGTGAACCCTCAAGGTCTCTTGAATCATATCATTTATTTTACCTTGTTCATTCTCACCAGAGTGTTTACACTCAAAAGATCTATGCCCTTCTTTACCACATCTAAAACAATTACCATGAAAACCTCCTCTAGAATAAGAATTACCTCTTCCTCAAGAAAAAATAGTACCTCCTTGGTAAGAATTACCACCTTTCCACATGGTCTTGCCTTTGTCATCATTTTTCCATTCGAATTTGTTGTTATCATGCATTGTCAAATCTATCACCTTCTCCATAAGATCTACTTCCTCCTCTCTAGAATCTACCATCTCTACCACTTTTTCTTTGTTCATGCTTCTTTGTCAATATCTCCATAGCTTTCAAGGCATATTGGTATGCTTCTTCCACACTATCCAATTTCAGAAAACTTATCTCATCTTGAATTCTAGATCTTAGTCCATGCAGGTACCTTGAAACTTAAATATCAACCTCATCATCTATATTTCCAGATCTAATGTCCAATCTATAGAATTCATGAGTACACTCCACAATCATGTCCTCCTATCTCAAATTTTGCATCTTTCTCAACTAGCTAACTTAGTAATCAGCAGCAAGCAACTTCTTCACTTTTTCCACCATTTTCAGCCAAGTCTTGATCTTCTCCTTTCCTCTCCTTTGTCTATCAATTAGCAAATTCTCCTATGATAGTGAGGTGTGACCTTTCAACCTAATGACTACAATTTTTACCTTCCTATTATCATGAATGTTTTCAAACTCAAATAATTTCTTCATATCAGAGATCCAATCCAACACAACATTGGTGTCCAATTTTCCATCATAAAGAATAACTTCTACAATAGGCTTTGAATGTGCCCTAGACAATACTTTCAACAATACTTTCAACAATCTTTCTTCATCTTGATCTTCTTCAGGTTCTAGATTAGGGTTTGGTTTCATTGCTTTATCATCACTCACATCGTCAAGATGTTCTCCTCTCCTCTAGGTTGTCTTCACGTCATCTAATATGGATTCAATTTGTCTCAACATGTCCATAACAATAGTGTCATCATTTCCTCTACCGTGAACCATCTTTACAAATAGGTTCCCGCAAGATTGTAGCCCTCTACAAGTTATAGGTCAAATTCATAGATTTTCCACCCTACAACCAAATCAAACTTAGGGTTCTACATGATCCAATCTCCACAAGGACAAACCTCAAGCTTTGATACCACCTAATGCAAGGAGGGATTGAATAGCTATGACCAAAGGCACACCTAACTATCCAAACACCTTGTTGAGTAAACACAATAGAAGAAAACACATAGAGAACAACACTAAGGGGAGAGAGAGAGAGAGAGAGAGAGAGAGAATAAAACACTTTTATTGATTCATCAAATTATCAACATATATGCCCAGCTATAAGGCCTTCTGATTTATAGCCAGGTACAAAATACAACTTTAAGATGCATGATCCAACTTCAAATTTGCAATTCCAAAAACATCTTCTCTAAACTCTCTAAGTCCCCTTCTAACCTAAACCAATTACCTCTAATTATACTTTTCAAAATGACTTAAAGAAGATTCAAGATCATTACATAGTAGAAGGTCAGCCTTAAAATGGTATGCACTCATCCCAAGAAAATACCCAAATAAAATTCATGATCTAAATTAACTATGTAAGTTGGCTCAAACTAAGAAACAATCACAAACAAACTCAGTCAAAGAAGGAACTAATCATCATCAAATATCAAGTTCACTTGGCACATGAAGGAACACTCGGCCAATATTAGATAGCTCAACCAATACTAGACAACTCTGTAGCAACTGGAACTCGGTAGCAACTAGAACTTGGTAGTAACCGGCACTCAATGGTAACTCGCACTCAGCAGTAACTGGAACACAATAGTAACTTGCAAAATGAACAAGATTACAAAGCAACCCAGGATTATCCTACATCATAATGTTTCTAAAAGAAGTATCTAATGAATTTCAAATGTTTAAGTGGTATTTGTCTAGAGTTGAAATAGAAATGGGAAAGAGTCTTAATTGCTTAAGATGAGATAGAAGAAGTGAATTCAAATCAAATGAGTTCAACATATTCTGCAATGACAAAAGAATCAAGAGATAAATGAGCACACAAAGGACTCCACAATAGAATGGGATAGTTGAAGGAAGGAATAGATCAAGCATGGACTTGTAATTACACTAATGATGGAGAAGAATGTTTTACAAAATATTGGAGAGAAGTTGTCTATACTCTAAATTGAGTTCTAATTAAGAAAGGTACAAAAAACAAGTCTTTTTAAACACTGGTATGTCAATGCACCTAATGTCAATTATTTCAAATTTTTTGGAAGTGTTACATACTAAAAGATAAAAGGAAAGAAAACTTGATGCAAAGAGTGATGAGGGTATATTCATAGGATATTCCACTAAAAGAAAGGCATATAAGTGTTTGAATTCTAACATTAATAAAATTGTGGAAAGTGCAAATGTTAGAGTTGATGAATTTGCAAAAAATAATGAAGAGGAATGCAAGAAAGAACATGAAGACTACAAAAAAAATTGTCTACATCTATAAAGGAGAACTAAGTATTGTAACTGAACCAAAGAAAAAGGGTGTCGAGCATTAGTAGCCAAGAATTGTTGAGGTTTAGCAAGAAAGTTTTGTTGAGCATCAAGTTATAGAAGCAGAGTCATAGAATGAAGAAGCCAAACATCAGAGAGAGTAAAATGAACACCAATGTCGAGTTGCAACCAAAGATACAAGATGAAGATGAACATGTAGAACCAAGTAAAATACAAGAAGAAAGAAGACCTAAACCTATCCTAGCAAAATATGTAAGGAGGAATCATACACCTAAAAAAATCATTGGAATAAAAGATTTAGGAGTCATGACAAGTAGTAAGCTGAAGAATGATGCATGGGTAAAAGTACAAAGTTGTGTCACCTTTCAAGTTGACTTTCCAAAATGACTGGATTTAAGTATTTCTCTCTAAAAATCATTTTTCTTCAAACATATGATCTAGATAATTTTACTCTAAGTTATATATGGTCTCACACTTTTCCAATTGGAAATGGCTATTAAATAAATATTTTTTACTAATTTATATCCAATTACTAAAGAAATGAAATTATTTCAAAAAAATGATGTTTTAATAACTCTTACTATTTTTTATGATATTTTTAATAACATATAATCACCATTTTATAGATCTCAAAGTCAATAATATTCTCATATAAAGTTTATAGTGTTTTAATTAGATATAGTATATTGTAATTAAAAAATTCTACAAACACATTTTAACACTCGAAAAGATGTCAATTTTGAGAAAGAAAAAATATTAAATCATATAAAAAAATAAAAAATTACATGATGTTTTAGAGGAATGAGTCCTCTTCCAGGATGTATAATTTTTTCTTGGTTAGAATAGAATTGTTTTGAAAAATATGGTGGGAGATCAAAACTATCGATTTCAAGTGTGTTGAAACTTGAATTATTATAAAAGAGATAATATAGGTCTAAAGGCATTTTTTATTTTTTATTGTTCTAGCTAGATATGTTCTCTATAACATACTCTGAGTTCAAATGGTAATAAATTTATTTCCATATACTTTTGTGGTGGGAACTAAACCCCTAATTTTCAGCATTTTTCAGCAACTAGAAAATTATATTATAAAAGTTGAAAAATATATCAATTATTATTCCAAATAATTATTAAAAATAATAATCCTAAACTTCATCCATTTCTACACATTTCATTATTTTACTTCATTTTCAAATTCTAAATAATAATACCATTTTTATGTCATTGAAGGTGAACAGTTATACTTTTGTTAGCCTTTTCCTTTACAAAAGGGTTACATAGGTTTTTGCTTTTACCCACATGATTATTATGTGAGGTTGAATCTGAGTCAGTTAAAGAAGCTTTGGAGAATTAAGATTGGATTAAGGAAATGAATGAGAAAATTGATTAAATAGAGAAGAATAAGACATGGATATTGGTACTGAGGCCAAAGGACAAGAATGTCATTGAACCTAAGTGAGTATTTAGAAACAAAGTGAATGAGAATTATGAATTCACAAGGAATAAAGAAAGACTAATGTGTAAGGGATATGCACAAGAAGAAGGATTTGATTATGGGGAGACATTCACCCGATTTACAAGGTTGGAAGGAGTGAGATTTTTTTCTTGCTTATGCTTCTTACAAAGGATTCAAAGTATACTAAATAGATGTCAAATCTGTATTTTTTAATGGAATCTTAGAAGAAGAAGTCTACATTAATCAACATGAAGGATTTTTTTATCATTGCAGGAGGAATATGGTATGTAAGTTGCACAAAGCATTTTATGGTTTGAAGCAAGCCCCTAGATCATGGTATGAAAGGTTACATGCTTATTTGATGAAGATTGGTTTTGCAAGAACTAATGAAAATAGCAATCTATAGTTGAAAAGTGAATCTAAGAACATGATATTGTTATCTTAAATTTTTATTCATGATATCATATTTGGAGGACATCATTTTTTTTGTGAATCATTTGCTAATGAGATTAATAAAGAATTTGAGATGTCAATATTTGGAGAGATCAAGCTATTTTTTGGTTTGCAAGTTTATCATATGAAGAAGGAATCTACATTACACAATCAAAGTATATCAAGGGGATATTGAAGACTTTTCAAATGGAGGACTCAAGACCAATTGGAACACCCATGGTTACTAGTCACAAATTTTCAAAGAATGATATTTTAGCTGAGCTAAATCAAACATTATACAAGTCAATGATTGGAAAATTACAATATGTTGTACATAGTAGACTTGACAATGCATTAGTAGTTGGTATTGTTGCTAGATTTTTTACTAATCCTAGAGAAAATCACATGATGGTTGTGAAAAGAATACTGAGATATCTGAAAAGAACATAAGACAATGGATTATAGTACAAGAAAAGTGATAAGTTTGTGTTAGTGTAAATAATTCATTATTATTACACTTCACTTAAGTTTACTTAGGATAATGCATTTTTATATTAGTTGTCATGTAGATACTTAGGAATATGTATAGACATATGAGTTGTCTTGTTGACAACATAGGAGTTAGCAATTTATTAGAGCACATGGTGTCTACAACATATCTTTATAAGACACATCTATGTAAACTTATCCTCTCATCATTGCACAAACTCCAGTGCTCAATGGGGGATATTCCACCTTTGGTGGACATGTGCTAAGTTGTAATCATTATCTCTTTGTTGAGTCCTAGTCATTCTAGTTGTCTTTATATACAGGTACTTCTAATATGCATTCATCTCATATCCAATTATCTGATATCCAATCATTTGATCATATCTTGTCTCTCTTGTGCTATCTACTGAGCTTCTTGATCTTGGCATTGAATGACTGCCTTAGGCAAATTCTTACATGGTATCAGAGCTATACCAAATTCTTACATGGTAATAGAACCATAGGAGTTTCATTGCATAGCCATTAGAGAGATTATTTTTTGTAGGTCAAGATTGGAGTTTGCTAGTACAAATTAGATATTGGTATCACATTCAAAAGGTCAAAAAAACTTCAAATCGACTTTTGTTTCATCAAAATTGGACATTTGAGGTGAAATCTAGAATTATTTGATTTTTGGAGGTGTGACGGTGGTGATTCGGGAAAAATAATTATAGAGGTTGTTTGAGATCTCTATTCCTAAATTTTTCTAAAAATTGTCAATCCCGATTTTACAACTTCATAGGCTTCGTTCAGGCTCATATGGACACATATTCAGGTGCTATTTTTTTTGAGAGTGCATAATTTTTTGTCCACTTTCCATATCTAGTATTAGTTTGGAGTAATTTTGACTAGACATAGTACTTTCAAATTTTGGTCTCATTTTAACCTATTGGCACTTGTAATTAATTAGATCCTTGAGAGGTCTTGTGTCTTACCTTGTTGAGTCTAATATAGCTTCATATTTTTTATTGTAACTAGCAAAATCAAAAGTCCACTTAGGCCCTAAATTGGCAAGTGGCCATTGTAATCACACTAAATATAAAGTGTCAAATCATGCATTGGGGGTTGGGGGGGGTGGTGTGGTTTCTTTGAATTTATTTATTTTTTGAATTTTCAGGGTGCACACATTATTTAATCTCATAGAATCATGTCAAAAGTTTCACTTTGGTTTAAGATTCAAATTGACAAAAAAGAACTATCAGAAATGGAGTAATTTGATGATTGATCATCTTAGAGAACATAAGGAAGTGTTTCCTTATCTGTATTCAAAGATATTTCCACCTAATAATAATTGGGGACATCTTTTTCTTCTTCTTCTTTTTATGTATAATAGTATGCATAAGGAATATTTTGCTCCTCTTAGTAAGGCAAATAGTCCTCATGATGTTTGGATGTGTCTTTGGGAAGCATATGGAGATCCACGAGTCCCTCCATTACCAAAGGAAATTCTACCTCCAATCACTCCAATTGTGGTACCTAAAACTCTAGTTGATATCATACCTCTTGATGCTCCTATTGCTTTTGTTGATCCAATTCTAGTCATAGATGCTTCTGATTCAGTACAGTAGGAAACACCATGTCTTCCTATTTCAGCTTCATGGGATGACTTACTTCTGGACATTACAGTGTTGTTTGTGGAGTCTTACATTGAAGATGTGGGAGACATTATTGATGGCATCCATCTTCTCTTTGTTGAGGAGAATTATTCTTCACTTGTTGTGAGGGAACACTCTAACCCTCAACCACTTAATCTTTCTTTTGAGACTGACATGATTGTGTACACTTCTTTTCAATAGTTGGAGGAGGACTCTTTTACTCCAAAGGAGACACATCAATCTTTGGAGATTGTATTCTAGTTTCCTCAAACATCATATCTTTTTGAGGATTTTTCCTACTAGTTGGGGAGCATTCTCTAATACACCTATGGCACCACTTCTTCCTACAAGAAGGAACATCATTTAGTTTTCATGGTGCAACTTCTTCAATCATCAAGGAGCTTCTTTCATGGGTGTGCATTCATCATTGAGGGGAGGCTACATTGCTTCTCTTCTCGTATCTTCCTATAAGGATGATTCCTTGTCTTTGGAGTTTGATTCGCTTTTATAGATGGACATGTTACCTTGTTTGCCACCTTCTTTTGGGCATCCACTAGATTGTCTTGTGGCATCTACATTCATCAAGGACTTGTCAACATATGAGTAGACTTTAGAGGCAACATCCATAGCATACTACATATGGATTCCTCATCCATCTTCCTATCCACAATGGGAAGTATACTTGCACCTATACTTGGTGTATCTTCTTCCTAAAGGGACAAATGTTGTTTGTAGGCATTGGATACTTTTTTGTCTTCATGACATCCTTGCAGGAGATTACTCAATATAGGGGGATACCATCATGTATTTTTTTTTATGGGGGATATATACTTGTACATGCATGATGTATGTCATACTAGGGGGGTCTTGATTACTACATTCTTGCATGCATCTTGTATTTCTTCATCTCTCTTTTAGGAGGAGGTTTTTCCCATGAGATTTTCCCTCTTTCTCTATTTTTAGAGAGATTGCATTGCATAGCATTGTATGTAGAGCATTGCATTTGTACATGGGTACCTAACATGGCTTAGTAGCTAGGACCCACATTGCATCTTGCATTTAGCTTTGTGAGCTTAAGTGCATTCCTCTAAGTTGCACTTAAGCGGGGGTGTTAGTGTAAATAATTAATTATTGTTACACTTTACTTAAGTTTACTTAGGATAATGTATTTTTATATTAGTTATTATGTAGATACTTAGCAATATGCATAGACATATGAGTTGTCTTGTTGACAACATAGGAGTTAGCAACTTATTAGACCACATGGTGTCTATAACATCTCTTTATGAGATACACCTATGTAAACTTATCCTTTCATCATCACACAAACTCCTGTGCTCAATGGAGGATAGTCCACCTTTGATGGACATGTGTTGAGTTGTAATCATTATCTCTTTGTTGACTCCTAGTCATTCTAGTTGCCTTTATATACAAGCACTTATAGTGTGTATTCATCTCATATCCAATCATCTAATATACATTCTCATTTGATCATATCATATCTCTCTTGTGCTATCTACTAAGCTTCTTGATCTTGGCATTGAATAATTGTCTTAGAAAAATTCTTACATAGTATTAGAGCTATACCAAATTCTTACATAGTATCAAAGCTATACTTATTTCATGGATAAGAAAGAAATAAAACTATATTTCTCAATCCACAACAGAGGCTAAGTATGTTGCTATAGCAATTAATTGTTCTAATATTGTATGGATCAAGCAATTGTTGAAAGGTATGAAGGAAGATATTATTGAACATGTTGTGATATATTGTGATAACACAAGTTAAATAAACATATCAAAGAATCATGTGATGCACACAAAGACCAAACACATTTCTATCAAGTATCATTACTTGAGAGATTTGGTATAAGACAAAGCAATAAGACTGGAATATGTAAATGCAAAGGAGCAAATATTTGATATAGTCATTAAGGCATTACCTAAGGATGTTATTGAGTATCTAAGAGGTAAGTTAGGGGTCATTCCCCTATCTGAAGCTAGCTGAGAAGTGATGAAGCATTGCATCAAACGATATGATCATAATATCTTATACATTGATGCAAAATGACACACCTTAGGAGCTACCTAAAGACTGTGAAATGATGGACTGAAGCATGATGTAGATGAGATTATAAGGTGTCAAGGTAAAAATGGAAGAGAAAGTGATCTTGAAATATCAGTCAAACAGTAACAAAGTGAAGATGATTTGTAGGATATAACAAAAAGGGAAATATATGTTATGAATGATGTCTATGGCATTATTGTCAAAGTGGGAGAATGTGTTTAAGTAACCATATATGCTACATATAAATATGGAGTATATGATTAGAGGTGTTGTCGTCTAATTATCAAAATCAAAAGCTAAATCACAAGAAGAGATATGGAAAAAGGGAGCCAATACATTTGGTATTTCAATTGGTGTTAGTATTGAAGAATATACAAGTGGTATCATAGAGAAAGAAGTGTAAGTGAGTGCAAGATGAGAATTAGAATGAAACTAAGGATATTAATAGAGATCTATTATAAATCATAGAGGTAAATCATGAGAATGTCTTTTGCATTTACATGGTAACTAGAGGTATTTTCATCAATGCAAAAGAGGGATATTGTTGGAAACTTCAATTCGAAAAATTATTATATTGTCATTGATGTCAAACATATCGGAGAGACATTTACTAATAGTGTAAAGTGTCATATCTATTGATTGATGAAGAGGATTTGAAAAGAGAGATAACTAGATGAACTAGTAAAGTTCTTGAGTAAAGAGGAGCAAGCATGTTGGAATTAAAATGGGCACTTGATCAGTTGGTCTTTGGTAAGATGTTGTACTATTTAATCATTATGTGAAGTGTAGAAGTGTTGAGTTAAACATAAGAAAATCTTAGTGAAATGTGGTCATTCAATGAAGGAGTTGAAGTAAAAGATTAAGGAACTTAAAACTTAGCTGAGTAAACAGTATTAGCCAAGTGATAATAATGGTCGAGCAAGTTGAAGTGGCAACCGAGTGTAGTGAAGGCCAAGCAAGCCAGTAAAAGTTAAGTGAGACAAAATTGTAGAGACTGACCTACACCGTGATGACCAAGCAGAAGAACATAGTGATGACCAAGTGTCAATACAATAATAGTTTATGAAAGAATCAAGTTTGAGGCTAACATAGTTGAATTTTTGGATTAGTCAAAATGCGTGAATGATAAGGATTGATGATTTTGCATATTTAATGCATGACTTGAATTTATTATACAATCAAAGAAAAGGATTTAAGGAGAAATTTCTAAAAGTATCAAGAAATAAGTAGAAGGAAAAAATGATGAATAAATTCATTGAATCTAACCAAACCCTAACATATGTGATGTTTAAGAGGAAAAAGATCAAAGTTACCTATTTAAGGAGGTATAAGAGATATTTTGTAATGTTCATTCATTGTTGATTGGAAATTTTATGGAGAAACTATGAAGAACAAAGTAATAGACAAAAAGTGAGAAGATTGGTGAAGTGTGATTGCTTGAAGGGTTGCCAAGCAGATCAAAGATGGAGATGTTAATGAAGTTCAATAAATGAACCAACAAATGAGCCGAACGGAGATCTGAATTTGTACAGTGAGTTGTATCTTAACAGATCAAACTTGTTCTTACTTTCTAACCATTGTGGCAGTGAAAATCCTTTAATCAAGCTTGACTTAACAATCATTTTGTAAATATTTTAATCAAGGTGACATTCTAATATAATGATCCAAAGTCCTCTAACCAGGCCACTCCTAACAGGGTGGTTAAATTCTTTAATAGAGTCGCACCTAATATTGTGTTTTGTAACCTTTAACAGGGTTGAATCTTAACTAAGCTCACTTTAGAAGAGTGAAAAGTTGGTAGCATGTTACTGGTAGTTTTTTCCAAAATGGATTTTGACATTAAATCTTGGTTTCATTTACTTGTGTGAATGTTATGTTATGCATGCTATTTTACAGTTATTTATTTTATTGTTAGATGGCACATATATTGAACATAGAGTTAGGTTATGAATGAATATGTTAAGTTGTTGATAAGATGCTATATGGATCGAGTGATTTTATAAGATTATTTAAGTTATTCTAAACCTGAGGATAACTGATTCACCCCCTCCCCTCCCCCCTTAGTTATTCTAAATATTCTAACAAGTGAGTGGTGACTCCAAGGAATGATCTCTACACCAGTACATTATGAAAATGGATTTGTGATAACATTGTACGAGATAGAAGGAAGATTTGAATTGTTGTTGTGTAATTCTTCACTAAGAAAGCAATATTTTAAGTGACTTTTAATAATATGATGTTGTATGATGTGTTGATTGAAAGAAGTAGTAAATTGTGAAGTCTCATCTTGAGAAAATTGTGTCAGCTTCAAGGAGATGACAACTCTACCATAAGATTCATAAAAAAAATTGATGAGATTTCAAATCTGCAGTTGTTTCTACTATAGAAGTTAATTGCAGCCATCACAACACCAAGGTATTCTCATTTTCATGGGCCTTTTATTTCATGACAATTTTTGTGCAAAACCTTTGTTCTCCATAAGTAATTTTCAGCACTAAAGAGGAGAATTAATGAAAATATTTTCACATACTTCATTGATTTTGTTTCATCTTTGTTCAATGGATTTTGGAGTGTGTTAAAGTTTAAGTTTGATAGAGGAGTATAGCTGGTTGGCTGCAATTTTTAGATCTATAAATATGAGTGGATGAGTTTCAATTTGTCAGAAACGTCAAATTTATTTCACATAGTATGCAGCCCATAAGTAGTTATTGTAGATCTTTATCTATTAAAATATACGAGTCATTTTTTTATGGCATCAAGCGTTTCCCAAATTCTATTCCTCATGAGATTAGAGAGCATTTTCCAAAGTTTAGTGAGAAATAATCATGTTTATCAAATCAGCATTTGCAAATGTTTCTGGACTTAATGGGTGACTAGGAAGTTTTCCATGAAGATGTGCATATGAAGTTATTTGTGCAAACTTTAAAGGAAGATGCTAGCTTGGACTGGTTTTAATTTTTACCAACATGCTATATTTCTTAAGGAGTGAATTATTTGCATCCTTCATGGAGAAATTTAATGAAAGGGTTTAGCATAAATAATGCATTTAGTAATTTGATGGGAATTAAGCTTGAACTTGATGAGTTAACTCTTCATTTCAATATCAGATTTGCTATCTAGATTTGAATGAGATCACTAAATATTGTAGACCCAACGGTCAAGTGTATTTAGTTTTTTACTTCAGTGCATTTTATGGGAAGATAAGATACTTGTTGAGGGATAAAGAACCAAAGACTTTGCATCAAGCATTTATGACCATGATGGATATTAAGAACAATATGAAGTATGGAATAATGAGAAGTTCTGTTTCTAGAAACTTTTGTTGACAATATGCATTTAGAAATAAGGAAGAGTGTGAAATAAGAAAGTTAAATTTACATCAGCATGTTGATACCTCTATTGTAGTTTACAATCAAGTTTTCAATTCAGATTTGGAAAAAGGTGTAAATGATAATTGTTCATTGCAAACTATGGTTGTTTATAACATTGATGAAGATATATATATCCATGAAGTTGCAGTAGAAGATGGTGTCTCGAATTTAAATAAATGTGATCTACATAATGATTTTTCAATTTATGAGGTTGCAAAAGAAAATGTATTTCTTTATCAATTCGGTAATTTTAACATTTTTTTTATGTCATGAATTTGTAGATTGTTGTCCATAGTCCTATGGAGAGGAAAGAGTTGAAAGTTATGTTGCAAATTATAGAGTTGAAAGTTATGTTGCAAATTATAGTGATAACGTTGATATTGTTGGTCCATTGTTGTTTGAATTGGATGCATCATGTGAAGAAGAAAGTAATGGTGAAATGGAAGATGTCTCTGTTAGTGAAGGTGTGATTACCTCGTATAAATCTGAAGATACACTTTCATTGTTATATGAGTCAAATAAGTTTGTTGCTAAAGACTCTAAAACAAATTTGGATAAAGTGATGAATGAATATTGCATTATGTGTGTGAATGCGGAGGATTTGCCTAATTTTGTGCGAGAGAAACATGATGATATGTTTAAAAATCAAAATGAAGTGTTGGTTAAACTACTTCAATCCAAAGGTGAGTTTGCAAGTAAGTATGTTTTAGTTGTAACATTGCATTATGCACTTCCTACAGCAGACGTTTCACACTTTCAACATTCATTTTTTCTAAAGAATTATGATTCAGCATGTAGTATTGAGGAAAATGGTGATTGGGCTAAAATCCCGTCTAAGCTTTTTGAAGTAAAAAATGCTGAGAATGAAATTGAATACATACATAATAGGCGATGATGTTGAGTCATGTTGTAGTGTAAAGTCTTATTTTTCTTCCTACCAAGATTATAATGACAATATACTTGATGATGCATTTTGTGAGTACCATAATGAATTATTTGATGACGATATAGAGGATGATCAACCAGCTCTTTGTCATAACTTTTATGAGAGACAATTTCATGTAGTTTCTAATATGTTGTTTAAAGAATGTGTAGACAAATTTGGTTGCATTGAAGTTGTTTCAGAATATGATGTTGATGGCATTTGTGAGTATTTATCTGAATTCTCATTTTCATGTCATCTAATTGCACATAAGGAAATGCAAAATCATGGTATGTGTGACTTCTTTTATCAAGTTGAGTGTGAATCTTTCACATCCAATCTTGATGATATGCATGAGTTATATGAAGAGAAATATTTTCAAATTAGGAATGATGTGCATAATTTGTATGGTGAACAATATCAAGAGATTGGTCCTAACATTCATATGCACAATGCTAGTGAAGATGTTGATTATGTTTTGCATAATGAGTTAACAAAAGATGCTAACATATTTGAGAGTGTTGATGTGAATCTTTCCATACTCGTCCCCAACTGGAGCCATTGTTGAACTAGTCACAAATTCTTGAGAGTAACATGCCAAAAGTTTATAGATTATATCCCTATGTATACTTTTATTGCATATGTGCTTGGCTTGAATTTCATTATTTACCATGTGGTTTGTGTGCTTCTTGCATTGCATTTAGCCTATATGAATCTAAAATCCTAACTTGTAGTTCTAAGTCAGTTTGTGATATGCCATTTTGAGCTAGTGTCCTAATCTACAAATATTGTTGAAGTGTAAGATTGATCTACCAAGCACACTTTGCATGTGTATATCTTGAGCCCTGTTGTGTTTCAAATTTCAAGTCTCCATGATAAGTTCTTATAAGTTTTTCAATCCCTCAAAGTCAGGTGTTTTAATTTGTTCTGTAAATGTGCACCTTGTCACAAATCCAAGTAGCCCACTTTGAGATTGAATATATTTTTCTCAATTGAGCCTGTAAGAATTTGGCTTAGGCCAGAATTCACCTAAGAACTAAAGAACTCAACACAAGCACACAATAGACTAAAATAAATAGAGTATGATCAGAATGACGATATTCATTCAATAATTGCATGAGAGTACACTAGGAGTGCCTGAATATAAAGGCCTCAGGAGAGCTTCTAGAATGCATAGAAATCAGCATCATGATATGTCATACAACCAAGCACATGTCCACCAGATATGGGTTATCCTCCATTAAGCACGGGATTAAGTGCGATGATGTGAGGATAAGCCTACAATGGTGTAGCATGCAAATCAGTGGTGTAGACAACATGTGCTAAATGAGGAGTGCATATAACTATGTTGTCAGCATGACAACTCAGTGAACGATGCATACTCCTGTGTTGTAGACGCCATGTGCATAATTAGAGTTGTGTAACTCAATGAGAGTACACAAACTCCTAAGTGTCTGACCTAAAATAATAATAAAATAATGCAAAATAATTAAATAATGCATTAACCTAAGTAAAACTTAAGTAAGTGTAATAAGTAAATACTTATTTACACCAACACCCCCCCTTAAATGCAACTTACGGGAATGCCCTTAAGCTTACAAAATTTAGGATGCAATGCAATATGGGTCTTGGCTACTAGGCCATGTTAGGTACCCATGTACATAATGATATGCAACCTCCCGTAAAATGGAGAAAGAGGGAAAACCTCATGGGAAAACCCCTCCCCCAAAAAGAGAGATAAATAGGGATGCATGGATAGATGGAGTAATCAAGACCCCCTCATTACAACATACATCTAGTATATACATAAGAGAATGATGAGAAGAGGAAGAGAGACAGGCTCGCCCCCTCCCCCCCAAAGAAGAATGTTGAACAGTGATGGCTCTAATGAAGAAGCTGATCCAAGAATCCATAATGGTGTTCCTCCCCTTGGGAAGAAACAATGTCAAGGGTACAAATGAGACGCTTCCGTTGTGCATGGAAAGAATCCCATGGATAAGTGATGTCTCTGAAACCTGGTCAATTGGTGAAAGAACCTATCTGAAAGAATTGTCTATTTCTACAACTGATGAAGAACCCTGCTACAACTGCTGATCATAAGTATCCACAATCACTTCAACCTGTGATGATTGATCATGTAGAGAATGAACAAGAGATTTTGGAACCCTCGTGACAACTGAAGAAGGTAGTTCTGCATCAAGAAGAAGAGGCAAATCATGAATACTATTCCCCAAATCTGTCACTAAACTTGTATCTGGAAGATTGGATGTACCTTGCTATTCTGGACCTATCACTGTGGCGATGTATGCATGTGGACTAAACTGATGAAGTGACCTCTCACTATAACTATCGAGAGAACCCCACATGTCTGAAACTGTTGAAGCATTGTAGTTGAAATCACTATCAGTTTCCACACTGTATGATGTGCGAAGAGGAGTAGAGGACAAGTTGGGTGAACTTTCCTCAAAATTTACATCCTTCACCACAAAGATTTGATGTTTCTCAGGATCTAGAAGTCTGTATGCCTTCCCATCGTCTTCACAACCAATGAAGGTACAAGGCCAAGATGACTATTCCTTGCATCCCCTGGAAGATATCCTTGCCCATACAAGACAACCGAAGACTTTGAAGTGTGTCACAATAGGTTTTCTACCACACCATGCCTCAAAAGGAGTTTTTCCATCTAAGGTTGGATGAGGAGAACGATTAAGAAAGTGAGTGGCACTTGAGATTGCTTCAACTTCTAATGATGGATCGAGAGACTTGGCATGAATCATGCAACTTGCCATAGATTTGAGAGTATGGATCCTCAAAGCTGTAACATCTGTCTTATGCAAACAGAATGTTGAAGGAGTTTGAAGATCAATTCCCTCATGTCTGCAAAAGTCCATAAGTCTTCTGTTCACATAGATGCTTCCATTATCTATGCGGAGTACTT
Source organism: Cupressus sempervirens (assembly GCA_028749045.1). Lineage (NCBI taxonomy): Eukaryota > Viridiplantae > Streptophyta > Pinopsida > Cupressales > Cupressaceae > Cupressus > Cupressus sempervirens. Next base: position 82,615,785 of record CM053791.1, on the reverse strand, counting down.
TGATGGCCTTTCTGGATGTTCGTTCTACATGAGTCTTGAAGTCTAGAAACTTGTCCAACACTACATTCTTGTTATGCAGAAAGTAGACCCAAGTGAACCTTGAAAAGTATCAACTAAGGTGAGTATGTAGTGACCCTGGCTGAATGCAAAAGGACTTGCTAATACCATGTGAACCATCTGTAGAACACTAGTTGCTCTTGAAGACTTCCCTCTTTGTAACTTCCCCTCTGGATGCATATCCACTGAATTTGTTGAACATTCACCCTTAGAAAAGTTGATTTGAGGTAGACCTTTGACCATGTGGTATGTGCAAAGTTGTTTAAGGTAGTGGTAGTCAAGATGACCATACCGCTCATGCCATAAATGCATGTTTGAATTGGATTGTGATAACAAGGCCTTTGAAGGAGACTTGAGTACAAAATGAGAGAAAGAGTACAACCTCTTGTGATCATTCACTTTCCCCACTACAACCAAGGAATTATCTTGAAGACTGTGCACCTGAACCAAGTCTAGAAAGAACTCAACTCTATGTCCATTTTCAAGGTGAGTGATTTGGTAGATTGATAGGAGATTCGAACTTAGGTTTGGAATATAGAGAACCTCTTAAAACTCTCCATTTTCCATCTCCATGTTTCTTTTTCCTTCAACTTCCATTTTTCTATCATTCCCCATGAAGATGTGTGGTACCTTGGACTACTTCATTGAAGAAAAATCCTCCTTTGAAGAACTCATGCGATAAGAGGCACCTGAGTCAAATATCCATTCCTTTGAAGAGTTTGCATTTGCCATGAATGCTTGCCCTTTGCCCTTTGAATCTGAAGATGGCCCTTTCTCCTTATAAGCATTAGGAAATGGAACATTATGTTTCTTCATAATGTTGGTTAATTCATCAGTCTTTTTAAGATAACACTCATGCTCTTCATGACCCGATTTCTTGCAATAAGCACACTTCTTCTTCTCCTTATTGTTGTCCCCTTTCTTATTGGAATTCGAGGACTTGCCTTGTTCATTGTATTGTGGTGTTGTCTTTTCTGCATCCTCGAATTTGTCTTTCTTCCACTTATTCTTACCCTTTCCTTTATTTGAAGATTGTCCAACTGAATTTTGAGAACCCTCAATGACCAATGCTTTGGACTGAGGTGATTTGAGAATCCCCATTGACTTCAACTTCTTTTCTTCATCATCCAATAGCTTAGCATATTCATCAAAAGTGACTTTCTTGTAGGCAGACCCTAAGGTAGTCTTTGAGGTGTTAAAAGAAGATACAAATGTGGAATATTCTGATGGCAGCTTGTTATGTATGAGATAGATCAGTCTGTCATCTTTGATAGAACTCCCACAATCAATAAGCTTTGTCCTTAATTCATTCACCTTGATGATGAAATCCTGTATGGAGTCATATGACTTAGGATCTAAGGAAACAAGCTCATCTTCAATTTTAAACACATCCTCTTCAGACACTTTACCATATAGGCTTTTGAGGGTATCCCAAGCTTCCTTGGAAATAGTACATTTCTTGATTTAATACATGATCTTATCATCTACCCCAAAACATATATCACCTAGGGCTTCCCTATCCATTGCTACCCAATTTGAAATATCACTTGCAAAAACATTATCACTTGCTAGTTTAGGAAGAGTACCATCTACATATTGTGAAACTCCATAATGCATTAAGTGGTACAACATTTTGATTGACCACGAAGCATAGTTATGAGGAGTTAATTTAGGAAACTTAAAGTTGCCCATAATGCAAAAAATGAAACAAAAGTGCAGAAAAGAGAGAACACAACACCAAGAACACCTCCCCTTTTCACTAAATCAAGAAACCCCCCCAAAATAGATGCTTTGGGCACTTTATCAGTAGTGTGATTACAATGGGCCACTTGCCAATTTTGGCCTTCACGGACTTCTAATTTTTCTTGTTACAACTTTTTAATGGAGTACAAATCTAAAACTTTACAATGTGCTAAAATTTGAAGCATTACAAAGCAAAGATAGGCCCTATTTCTGAAAGTGACAATTTTGTCCACACAACACTACAATCTGATACCAGATCTAGAAAGTAAATAAAAAAATAAGCACTTTCAAAAAAAATGGAACCTGTTTTCAACTCCACATGTGCCCGTACGGAGCATTTGAAGTTGCAAAATGTAGGATTATCCAAGTACAGTCACCAAAAAATACAATTTCTCAACAATTCATGCACCAAAACTAGAAAATAGCTACACCTCTAAAAAATTTAGAAAATTTTATCCAATTTCATAAAAAAATCACACCTGAATTGGAGTCCAAATGTGCGAGTTATGGCCTCCCGAAGTCAGACTACAAGAATCAAAATGAATCTGGAGAGGGATTGCATCAGCGAATGAGAGGGTTAAATTTGATGGTTACACAATTGTTGCAACAATTATAAATCACCTTGAAATGATGTCTAGATGGGCATCAATTTTAAATGCATGAACCTTGATGATGTCAGCAAAACGCGACCCCCAGATGACGTGGCAGATGATGTGAAATTTTCATACTGTACGGAATGTACAGACAAAATAGACATGTCCTGTATGCTTTAGATGACATGGAGTTGCGTGGCACTGTACAGTCAATGTTGATTGTGTCTGTGGTACTGATTTGGAGGTACGAGTTGCTAACAAGGCATCCACGTATGTGCTAAGTTTGCGCTCTATTAGCAGGATGAGCTGGCGTTGCAGACTGTAATGTCTACGTGTTTGCTGAGGTGGCAACACGTGTCATAGGGCAGTTACCACGTGTTAAGGGCAGAGTGGGTGGAGCAATCTGCATGGCCACTTGAGATAGGGATTCCCGTGCGGGAATATTCTTTCACGTGTTGCACAATGAGCGAAGCCGAAGAACTTTGGAGATGGCGGGAAATTAGGTTATGCGGTGCTCGAACTCAATTTGTCATGCCAGATTTTGTTTATTTATCCCACATTCGTGGATCGGGCAGTCTGCGGACTTTGCTAGATTTAAACGCAAAGTACGGCCCGTAGATGTATGCAGAGGCCCATCGATTAATTGTTTAAAACCCCCTACAAATAAATAAATAATCCACCACAAAATATAGAGCCGAGCTGGGGTGTCACTGCCCGGTTCGGCAAAAAAAATTTCTCTGTTAGAGCAATTTTAAAAATTTCAAAAATACCAAATCCGAAAATAAATTACAGAGAACAAATAAATGTAGATCTGAACAAGAATTAATCAAATCAAGGAAACAATCATACCCAAATTGCAAATTGAGGTCTCCGGGTTCCAATTTGCAAAAAAAAATTGCCTCACGATCAATTTTCACATAATATAGGAAAATTTATAGTCAATCTTCACTGAATCAACGCTCCAGACGCAATGGAGAGGTCAAATCTAGCTCTAGACACTCAATTTTTGTGGATCCTCCGGATGCGTGTCAAGGTGCTGAAGCATGAACGATCTCGAACGGCTACGTGTAGAGAATCTCCCTTAGCTCTGATACCATGTAAGAATTTGGCTTAGGCCAGAATTCACCCAAGAACTAAAGAACTCAACACAAGCACACAGTAGACCAAAATAAACAGAGTATGATTAAAATGACGATATTCATTCAATAACTACATGAGAGTACACTAGGAGTGCTTGAATATAAAGGCCTCAGGAGAGCTTCTAGAATGCATAGAAGTCAGCGTCATGATATGTCATACAACCAGGAACATGTCCACCAGATATGGGTTATCCTCCATTAAGCACGGGATTAAGTGCGATGATGTGAGGATAAGCCTACAATGGTGTAGCACGCAAATCAGTGGTGTAGACAACATGTGCTAAATGAGGAGTGCGGATAGCTGTGTTGTCAGCATGACAACTCAGTGAATGATGCATACTCTTGTGTTGTAGACACCATGTGCATAATTAGAGTTGCGTAACTCAATGAGAGTACACAAACTCCTAAGTGTCTGACCTAAAATAATAATAAAATAATGCAAAATAATAAAATAATGCATTAACCTAAGTAAAACTTAAGTAAGTGTAATAAGTAAATACTTATTTACACCAACAGAACCTAATGAGGAAATTCTTTCACCATTGTGTTGTAGACTTAAGGGACATTATATATGTCAAGTTTTAGCCCCTAATGAATCTGTTTGATGTATTTCCTATGCCTTATCCAAAAGCATTTTATTCAGATTTGGTGTAGACATGATTTGCATTATTCCAAGTATACCTATTTGCAAGGTCATAATTTACAATCCGTGATAAATTAGCCCAAACTAATTATACCCCTACATTCTTAGAAATCTATCATGCCAATCATGAGAACTTCATGAATCTATTTGGTCACTTTTTTAAACTCATTTGAAACCAAATTTATTTAGTTTTAATGTGTTAATTCTGCAAATTCATGAAGTCAACTTCGAAGGCCAGCAAAATGAGACTAACTATTTGTCATAAGCCCAAATTGCACCCACATGGTCTTCATGTCAAAGAGAAGAAGTACCTTGATTTTTAGATCATTATGTATCCATCTGATGAGTTTTTAAAGCCCATTCCAAATGCAATTTCTTCTCTTTTCTTGCATTGTCAGTTAATCCATCTACAGATGGCCTAATTGGGGAATAAATATTGTGCACCCTTCACATTCTCACGAGCTACAATTTATTTTTCCATACTAATGGTATCTTCATATGAAGGTTTTCTAAGTTTCAAGTCTCGGGGTTTCTATTTGATATTTTTACCAAACTGATGTATAATGCAGATTATTATGTTGTGATATGTCCAGTTACCGAATAAACTGAAACTTGCTACTTAAGCGACCAATATCTCTTAACTAAGTTATTTTCATGAAGTATCATTATGCAGAGGATTGAAGTTTGTGGATTAGAGAACGCGTTTAATGATGTCAAGACTCAATTACATGTTTTGGTCAGTTTTTAAGGTTGCCAAAGAGGGCAACTTGCTACGTTGTATCACTTTGCAAAGCTGTCAATTTCAGATTCACAGGGATCAATTCTTCATCAGTTTTCATCCTTTTGATCAGAATGGGTTTTCGAGTTGAATGAGATTGAAATGGTTTTTAGTTGGGTCCATTTGGGACCCGACTGGCTACTTAGAATGATCGTTCAATTGTCATTGCAAATTTTTTTCTAAACAAATCATTAGAGCGTGGTTTTAGAATCATACGAGGATGGGAATCAAATTTCTAGGTAATCAAATTGTATCCATCTGATCATATGTTGATTTCTACTGATGCCGCAATTGATTCTAATGTTATATTAAGAGATAAGGGGTTTAAGGCTCTGCATATATTTTGAAATAACTACATGATATCACAAGGCTGTGTATTGTAAATGCCCATGATGGATAGGGATATTTTCCCATGGTCAGGTTTAAATGATTGGTGCCAACGTACAGAGAAGTGAGAGCATTATTCTGGAATTCATTTGGCATTCCTTAGAGTATGAATGCCTATATCCATACAAAATTGGAGGCACTCGCATGTTAAAGTAGTGATGCTAATCTGGGGAGTGTTTTGGGCGATCCAACTGTGACTTTTCCATTTGTTCTTGATAGCCTTTTTTCCACATGTCACGACAGAGTTCTCTTTGCCACAAGGTGATTGTCATCTTCCACATTAAATTTGTAGAGAAAATGATTTCAAATTGGGGTCGATTGAGTGGCAAATTCAAGCTCCTCTATCTCTACAGTTTGGATGGAAGGGGAGATCCTTTTTTTATAGGCCCACGACTTACGCATGAATTGCATCCACACGCACACAAATTCATTATTTTAAAAATTGAAAGGGGTGTGGTGTATATATAGATGGGCTTCAGCTTGAACTTTAGCTGCAAATGAAAGTGAGGCTCGTGAAATGAATGGGCACCGTCATCTTATCAGGAAGGGGTCCGCCTGAGCCATGGAATGCCCACTTTAAAATTGAGAGGGTTTTAAATGTTTTGGATGCCCATTTTTTGGAATGTACTTTTGAAAATAAATGATGTTCCCTTTTTGTTCAATACTTGTATGAGGTTGGAGCTCTATTTAAGCGCTAGGAGTCAAATTGCGTGCAGAGAGGGCACCATTGACGCAGGGTCCACGTTGGGGTCACTGTGCATTTGAACGTATAATTAGAGTGGGGGTTTCAGATGTTGATCAGAGGGTTGGTGTTGAACTTTGTGTGGCTTATGATTGAATTGGAGTGGGAGCATCATGTCCAGATCCACGTGAGTTGAACGAGGATGTTGGTGCTAATAGCAGGACCATGTTGACAGTTTACGAGGATATTTTTCCTTCCTTGGCATTGTTATTTGGAAAAAGAGGAAATAAAATAAAGGGAATGTGCAAGTGCGGTCTATAATGGGGTTTCCATTAAAATGTGGGTCATGCACAGGAGCTGTAATAGAGAATTGAACTGTGGGTTTATCCCAGATTAGTTGCGTAGTGCTGGGTATTTGTGTTTTTATATCAAAGTGCACCAACACACAATGTCTAAAGCAATGCTACAACATGTGGCTAGTGTAGCAGGAGGTGCATCCACTCTCTCTACCTCGCCTCCTCGCCCAGCTAGATTGGTAAATCAAGAAAAGGGATGTGTGAGAATGTAATCCCTATAAAGCAATGTCATGCCTTCATATCCCATAGCAGGGATATAGCCCATCTCTATGTTGTCAGCCTCTTAACTATAGCACATTTGAGAGTGTTTGGTTGTGTGGCATACTCATTGGTACTTCAAGAAGTGAGACAAAAATTGGATGATAGAGGAGAGAAGTGCATATTTGTGAGATATAGTGAACAATCCAAGGCATATAGGCTTTACAATCCAATCACAAAGAAGTTAATAATAAGTCGTGATGTTGAGTTTGTAGAAGAAGAAGCAATAAATGAAGTAGTTGGAGTAGGTAAGGGCAGGGAAGATTAAACGGACAGGTGGAGGCCAACATCACCAACACTCCCCCTTAATCTTCACTACCATGTATGTCTGTAATACCAATACTTTCTCGAAGATGTTCAAAGACATTCTTTGCAAAAGGCTTTGTGAAAATGTCTGCCAGTTGTTCTTTGGACCTGCAAAACTTAAGACATATGTCACCATTGTTCACTAATTCACGAATATAATGATATCTTATATCTGTATGTTTACTACGTTGATGAAAGACATGATTTTTTGATAAAGCAATTGCAGAATTATTATCACAATATATTCTTGTAGGTTCTTCTTGTGGATGCTTCAAGTCTGAAAGTACTATTCTCATCCATATTGCTTGATAGGCTGCTGATATTGCTGCAACATATTCTGCTTTAGCTGATGATAATGTCACAATTGGTTGCTTCTTTGATGCCCAAGAAATAGCTCCTGACCCTAGGTGAAAGATATGTCCTGAAGTGCTTCTTTTATCATCAAAGCTACCTGCCCAGTCACTATCTGTATAGCCAATAAGCTTGTAATGATCTGAATGTGCATATAAGATCCCAAAGTTCTTTGTTCCAGCTATATACCTCAAAATCATCTTTCCAGCTTTCCAATGAGTTTCTTTTGGTTTGTCCATGAATCTAGAAATGAGACTAACTCCAATCATTATATCTGGTCTTGTAGTTGTCAAATATAAAACGCTGCCAACTAATCTTTTGAATAAAGTTGTGTCTACATTAGGACTTTCATCATTCTTGCTAAGTTTTATACCCAATGCAACTGGTGTAGGGGCTGAATTCACATTTGTCATTTTAAATATTTTCAACAAATCAATAGCATACTTACTTTGACAAATGAGAATGCCTTGATCATTTTGATTTACTTGTATCCCAAGAAAATATCTCACGAGTCCCAAATCAGTCATATCAAATTCATTTTTCATGGTTGCCTTGAAATTGTTAATTGGCATATTACCAGTGAATATCAAATCATCTACATATAAGAAAACTATTAATATTTCTCCTTCATTGTTCACTCTGACATACAAAGTTGGTTCATAGCCACACTTGCTAAAACCATTATTCACAAAATAAGAGTCTATTCTACTATACCAAGCTCTAGGAGCTTGCTTCAAGCCATATAGTGTCTTCTTCAGCTTGTATACCTTATGTTGTTCTCCCAAAATTTCATATCCCGGTGGTTGTTTTATATACACTTCTTCTTCTAAAATGTCATTCAAGAATGTTGATTTCACATCCATTTGATAAAACTTCCATTTATTTTGAGCTGCAATGGATAAAATCATTCTAATAGTGTCTAATCTTGCCACAGGTGCAAATGTCTCATTGTAGTCTATACCTGGTTGCTGTGAGAAGCCTTTGGCTACTAGTCTTGCCTTGTGTTTCTCCACTTTTCCATCAACATTATATTTTGTTTTTTATACCCACTTAACTCCAATCACATCCTTGCCTTTAGGAAGATTTACTAAGTCCCAAGTATCATTCCTTTCTATTGGCTGAATTTCTTCATCCATGGCTGAAATCCATTTGTCATCTTTAATAGCTTCTTCAAAATAAATTGGATCAGCATGTGCTGAGAGTGCAAAATTAATGCATAAATCATCATTTTCAGCCTCTTGTAATTCATTATATATTTCTCTAAGACTTTGTGTCTTCCTTGAAGTATTTATAGATCTTGATCTTAATGAAGCAAGTGTTGGATTAGATGATTCACTGCTATTAGTGCTTGCTGGAGTAGTAGTGTTTTGAGTGGTAGGTGCCCTTGTAGGTGTCATAGAAACATTTGTTTGTGTTGTAGAATGCACATCTTGAGTTTCATTTTCTTCATTTTCTTGTGGAACACTAGCTGCAACTGTAGTTGACTTATCCAAGCTACCATCCCATGCTTCTTCTACAAACTCAACATCACGACTTATTATTAACTTCTTTGTGATTGAATTGTATAGCCTATATGCCTTGGATTGTTCACTATATCTCACAAATATGCACTTCTCTCCTCTATCATCCAATTTTTTTCTCACTTCTTGAGGTACCAATGAGTATGCCACACAACCAAACACTCTCAAATGTGCTATATTGTGCTTCCTTCTGCTCCAAGCTTCTTCGGGTGTTTTATTTATTACTGCTTTTGTTGGACATCTATTTAGTATGTATGTTGAACATGCAACTGCTTCAGCCCAATACTCATTTGGCAAGTGTTTTTCCTTTAACATACTCCTTGTCATCTCCATAATTGTTCTATTTTTTCTTTCTACTACTCCATTTTGTTGTGGAGTGTACCTTGCTGTAAATTGTTTCCATATGCCATTTTCTTTGCAAAAATTCAGAAAATCATTTGATATGTATTCTCCACCTTGATCGGTTCTTAATGTTTTAATAGAGTATCCACTTTCTTTCTCAACTTTTGCCTTGAATTCTTTAAAGACAGCAAATACATATGATTTATACTTCACAAAATAAACCCAAACTTTTCTACTGAAAATCATCAATAAATGTCAAGAAATAAAGTTTTCCACTTAAAGATGGTGTTTGCATTGGCCCACAAAGATCTAAATGGACTATCTCAAGAGGATGTTTTTCTTTATAAGACTTTCCAATTGAAAATTTTTCTCTATGTTGCTTTGCCAAAATACAATTCTCACATGTTGTCTTAAGTGGCTCTATTGATGGCAACCCATAGACCATTTGTTTCTTATATAAGCATTGTAACCCTTTAAAGTTTAAATGACCAAACCTTAAATGCCATAGCCAAGATTCATTTTTGTGTAAAGCTTTGAATGCAGATTTAGCTACTTTTTGCAATTCATTTGGCTCTAAGAATAATTCACTTTGGATTTTAAGTGGGAACATTCTATTTTGAGTCATTTCAACTTTTGCAATCAGCCTATTGCTTGGTCTTTTATCTAGAATCACACATTCACCATTTTCAAAATGTATTATATATCCCTTTTGTACTAGCTGTCCAATGCTAATGAGATTGTGTTGCAATCTAGGAACATAATATACATCGGGTATTTCCTTTTCTTCACCTTTCTTAGTTCTTATGCTAATTTAGCCATTTCCCATGACTGAGATTTGATGATCATTCCCCAACTTAACCTCTGATTTTACTAATTCATCTATTGTTGAGAATATCTCCTTAGACCCACTCATATGGTTACTACAACCACTATCTAAGAACCATAGTTCTTTAGAACTCTCTTGTGCAACATTGCATGTTATCAAGATGGTGTTTTGCTCACTAGTGTTGGGCTGACTTTCATTTGTAAAATGTGTCTTTCGCCTATTCATGTCATATTGTCTTTTTCTACACTCAGATGCAAAATGCCCAAATTTATTATAATAATGACATTGGATGTTAGATTTTTCATACCTTTCTCCTTGATGATGGTTGCTCCCCCTTCCTCTTGTTGATGTGAAATTGGTTTGTGAGCTTGATGTTGGTCTTCTACTCTCAAACTGTTGATTTTCTCTTCCTCCTCTTGGTGTAAAACGTCATCTGCCTCTGCTGTGATCTGATCTTCCTCTTGTTCTTCCAAATGAAAGTTGAGTCTTGAAAGCATTCTCCAATGATGAAGTTCTTGAACAATTCAACCTTTGTTCATGTGATAAGAGAGAACCCATTAACTCATCTATTGATAGCAAGGAGAGATCCTTAGATTCTTCAATGGCTGCAACTCTTGAATCAAACTTATTTGGTAGACTTCTAAGTATTTTCTCTACAACTTGTTGATCCCCAAGGGTTTCTCCATATGATCTAATCTGATTTACTATCCCCATTGTTTGAGTGAAAAATGAGTCCACCGAATCTGAATCTTTCATTTGCAAATTTTCAAAATCTCTTCTAAGATTTTGTAACTTTGAAGTTTTTACCTTTCTTGTGCCCTGGTATGTTGATTGCAAGTTATCCCATGCTTGCTTTGAGTTTGTGGCAGTAGCTACTTTTGGAAATATTGCTTCCTTGCTTAATAAAGAACAGTGCCTTAGCATCCTTTTTCCTATTTCCTTTAATAAATCTTTTTCAGCTTGTGAAAGAGCTTGATATGCCTGCTGGTCTGCTGGTTCAGGGAACCCACTTTCAACTAAATCCCAAACATCCTAAGAACGAAAAAGTGTTTTCATTTTGATGCTCCAATAATCATAATTTTTGCCATTAAAAGTAAGAATTTGTGACTATGAAATGCTTCCACTAGTTCCTGCCATGATTTAACAGTAAAACTTTTTGACTTGTAACCACTACAAACCCTTTCTCTTCCTTCCTCACATAGAAACTATGATCTCCTCCTCAGATCTTTTTGCTCTCATTTGCCCTTCATCCACAATGACATCTGCCCATAAAAACAATGCCCAGATTTTCTACAGCTCTAATACCAATCTGATGGATAGGCAGAGGACAAAAATAACACAAACACAGACACAGAACAATACAATGTGCTGCCGCACAATAAACTATATTATATTTATTCCACCATCATATCAAATCAGTACATACAATCTTTTATAAGAAAGCATACAATATTCTAGAGAAATCTACTATTAGCCGAGAAGACAAAACATCTACAAACTTCTAGAAAAATATTATAGCCGACTCTTTGAAAAAACCCTAAACCTAAACCTAACAATCTAGAAGCATAGTTTAAAATGAGAGATCTAGAACTCTCAATGAGAAGAAGCAATAAATGAAGTAGTTGGAGTAGGTAAGGGCAGGTAAGATTAAATGGACAGGTGGAGGCCAACATCACCAACATTAACATCATCAGCCACCCACAGTGCACCTAATTGTGGTTAGTATCCCTCCCTTACCTCATCACCGAAGCAGGCATATGTAGTGTACTCCTCATATATGTCTTGCATCTGACTGAACTGCCTCCATACCTAAGTAATCAAGAATCTCTCAATATGTTGTGATGATTGTCTAATCAATGGACAAGAAACTAACATTTATGCCATCTGAGATCTTGTCTCTATCCATGCCTCTGTCCCCCTCCACGACCTCCATATAATGGATATCAAGTCATCTAGTTGTCATCACCAATAGTATGTCTTACCCAGATGGGGTTGGATAATCTCTCCAATATATCTCATGATGTAAGTCTAATTCGGTTGTCTCTAATTGGTAAAATATGGCCTAGCAATGGGCATATGCTCCCATGCCCATATCTATAACGGCCCATTTAGCTGTGGGAATAGGAAAGGTCTGTTAGGAATAACGGTCCGTTTGGTTGCAGGAATAGGAATAGGGGAATAGGAATAGCAATTTAGGAATACTTATTTTGGAATAGAAAATGGGGCTACGTATTCCTATTCTCTGTTTGGTTTGGCCAGAATTTGATGGGGAATTCGTGGACCCAAAAATTTATGTTTTCTAAAATAAATCAAAATAGAATAGGAATACGTATTCCAATTCCACCTATTTGGGTGGAATTGCAAAACCTTATTTTTGGGCCAAAATTGGAATACCTATTCATATTTTACTTCATATTCCAATTCCAATTTGGTGCATCCAAACGAAAAATTCAAAATTTTAAGAATTTACATATGCCTATTCCGCTTGTATTCTCGTTGCCAAATGAGCCCTAAAATAATAATTCTACTATCATGTTCTTCGCACAATAGTATACTACCTTGTGCATCTCATGATATATGTGGGCCAACATACATTGGCATCCAAACTCCCTAAGCTCCTCCATCATCATCTCTAACATCCTCCCCCATTTGCAGATAAAATCATGTTGGCTCCTATCAAGCATCAAAATACATTTGAGGAATCTAGATAGAACACAGGGAAGAGGATGAGCCAAACCATATCTCTGGATCATCTCATCCGAGGGGGTCACTTTGTCCAGTATTTGGTCATCTTGGAAGACTCATCTCAGTGCCTCAATACCTGGTCAAGCCTCAGAGTCATATGCAATGCATGGTCCATGCACAAGAATCCACAAAATGTGGAAGATACCTTCTAGAGTCACTGTCATCTCACCAATGGGAAGGTGGAAGGTGTTTGTAAACACTCCACCAAAGCAATAAGGAGACTTTGATTAAACCGAATGTCGGGTATATCATGCAAGTGTGAGAGACCAAGGATGTCAATGTGAGTCAAATCAATCTCAAATAGTTGATGAATAAGCCCCACAGTGGGTGCCAAAAATGTGCATGTAAAAATGGGTCGTGCGGTTGGGACACACACTTTAATAGATCAGTATATGTTAGAGCAAATCAGATAAATAAATCAAAAGAATAAAACATGATTAAGTCAACAAGATGATATGTTGCCTCTTATCTAGCAAGAGTATGAAAGCTCTCGAAATCAAAAGCCTTCAGTGACTATACACTATACACTATACAAGAACAAATGATTTTAAATATGAAGTAAGCTTTTTTTTTGTATATTTCTATGCAATAGTATGAACAAATCTAGGTGAATTGATCTAATATGCAAAATGAATCTAAATGACAACAAATAAAGAAACAAACAATACTCTTCAAATTTGATGCACAATTTCTCCAAAAGCAATTCCAACGACATGTCTTTCATCTTCAATTGTAGATATCAAATGAGAGGTGAGAGACTTCCTTTTATAGAAATCTTAAAGTTTGATCAAAATTAAGTTAGAACAAATAGATCAATCAGGATTGAGTTTAGGATGAGTCTAAACCAAGTTAACAAAGTACTCAAATGGGTCGCCAGATCAAGAAAGTTAACAAAGCAATCAAGAAGTGTTAACAAAACAATTAGAACTCAAAAGCTCACTTAACAACCTTGTTACCTTTTCAAGATTGGGAGTGATTTAAGGAGTTGACTAATCCATCTAATTAGAAAGCTCAATTAACAAATTAATCTACTTTTCTAATTTTGAGTTAACTGATTTGTCACCTTTATTGATTTATTTATTTAGCCGATAGGCTATTTGTGGGAACTTAGTTCCCAGAAATTGAAATTTTGATGGAAAAGTTGTCAATTACTTGGAAAAGTTGTTGCTTTGGCTAGAAAATTATAAATCCTTCCTGTTAATTATTTACTAGCAATTTCTTTATCTCACTCCACTTTTAACTCTTGTTTTGATATTTATTAGTTGTTATCTCCACTTTTAACTATTATTTTCTTTTTCTATTTATTTAAAAATAATAATTACTTGTGAACATTAGTTAATTGTTGTGATTTCTATTTATTTAATTTTTTATTTTTAAAATTGATTTAAATTTTAGTTTTTAATTTATTTTTTATATTAGTTTAGTCTTTTCTTTAAATATATTTTTTTCAGTTTCTATAATTTGTTTAGTCAGTAGAATATTTTATTTTGAACCCAAGACCTCTTCGATAAGAGGCTCACACTTTACCATTGTGTTGTAGCTTCTTGCCTTGGTCAATAAAATATTTGATGGGGTTTTTTTAAATGATTTTTTTTCATATTTGATGAATTGAATTTAAATAAATAATATTTGTTAATCTATTTATTGAAAATTATTAATAATCTAATTTGTTTAGATTAGATTATATTTTAAATCTTTAATTTTAATTTTTTTTTTTTGTTTATTTAAAAAATAGTTACTTGTGATCTCCACATTATCTCATGTCTATTTATTTACTTTTGATTTTTAAAATTGATTTAGGTTTCAGTTTTTAAATTATTTTTTATATTAATTTAATTTTTTCTTTAAATATTAATTTTTAGTTTCTATAATTTTTATTTAGTCAATAGAATATTTGTTAGAGATGTTATTTTTCATATTATATTTTTTTTATCTTTTATTAATTTTTCATAATAGATTTTTTAATGAAATTTTTTTAAATGATTTTTTTTCATATTTGATAAATTAAATTTAAATAAATCATATTTATTAATCTATTTTAAATATTTTAATAAGTATTATATTATTTAAATTAAAAATTATTAATAATCTAATTTTTTCACATAAGATTATATTTAAAAATAATAATTTTATTATCGAGCACCTATCAGCTTATTGTTGCAAGCATAAAAGCGTGCAACTGCTAGCTTATTTAAATTCACATTTTTCCTCAATTCTTGGATTTTGTAGAACTTTTGAGAGAATAATATAATATTTAGCTCAATTAATTAAGTCGATAGACTATTTGTGGCGGAAATTAAATTTTGACCGGAAAAGTAGCGAATTTGGCAGAAAATTGTAAATTTATCTTGTTAATTATTTACCAGTCAATTTTTATCTCACTCCACATGTAACTCTTGTTTTGATATTTATTAGTTGTTATCTCGACTTTTAAATATTATTTTTCTTTTTCTATTTATTTGAAAAAATAATGACTTGTGATCTCTATTTATTTAACTTTTTATTTTTAAAATTGATTTAGATTTTAGTTTTTAAATTATTTTGATTTATTTTTATATTAATTTAGTTTTTTATTTAAATATTATTTTTTAGTTTCTATAACTTATTTGGTCAATAGAATATTTATTAGAGATGTTTTTTTTTTGTATTTCTCTTATTAATTTTTCATAATAGAATTTTTGATAGAATTTTTTTAAATGATTAATTTCTTCATATTTGATAAATTAAATTTAAATAAATAATATATATTAATTTATTTAAAAGATTTTAGTAAATATTATGTTATTTAAATTGAAAATTATTAATAATATAATTTGTTCTCATAAGATTATATTTCAAATCTCCATTTTTAACTTCTTTTTTATTGGTAAATGGTTGAAGCCTAGATTAATTATTGTTATTTATTGTAATTAATTATTTTTATGTGTTAAGCAAATTCAAACCCAAGACCTCCCACACAAGAGGCTCACAAGTTACCGTTATGTTGTAGGCTCTTGTCTTATCTCCACTTTTAACTATTTTTTTCCCTATTTATATAAAAAAATAATTGCTTTGATCTTCACATTATTTTTTTGAAAAAGAGGGGTAAAAATTTATTCAAACAAATCCAAAATACAAAGCAAAGGCCAAAGGTCCACAACAACACTACATATTCGTGTCTTCCAATAATAGTTGCTCAACAATCTCACAATACTCAAAAGGTAACTCATCCCTACCACTAATATCCCAACCATCCACATTCTCTAAAGCCCACTTAGCTAAACAATCAACCACTGTGTTCCATTCTCTAGGGATACACGATGAAAGGAGATAGAGTCCAAAGAAGTACAAAGACTTAGAGTTTGTCTGACTAAAGAGGCTAATTGCCAACTAGCATCCTCCAAACTCTGGTTATTCAGCATATCCACAACAATCTGAGAATCAAACTCACAAATGATCCTCTTCTAGCCTAAAGAGTATCATCTCTCAATAGAAATCTTAATAGCAAGGGTCTCCATAAGATTATTAGAGTGTTGATCTTTGTAAATAGAGAAGAGAAAAACTATACCACCATCATTACCTCTACCTATACCCCCAATACCAACATATCTAGGATTCCCCCGAGAAGAACTGTCCATATTAATCTTCAAGATCCCAGCCGAGGGAGGAGTCCACCTCGCATCCTGACAAACCTATTGCTTGACATGGTGAGGTCTTTTTCCAAGAGTGCATCTTTGTCCATTATCACCTAGATTTAAATTCCTTACAATAGCATGATCACTAAGATCAATACGTTCAGACATATCACACTTTGCAAAAATAGTCTCCTAAAGCCTACTAAGAGTCATCTTCCACAATTGAAAACTTCCTAATTTGGAGTTACAAATTTTTTTTTGGTTCCTCTCAAGCCAAAGGTTCTAGAAAATGAAAATCGGCCCAACCATCTAGGCTACCTATAGGAAAGAAGTCTTTGCTAGAGGTCTAGCCAAACTTTCCCAAAAATCAATTAGAGAGGTAGCATGAATACAACTATGATGCCAAGCCTACTACCATCTATGTCATATCTCTCTCAAAAAAGGGCAAAGAAAAAATAAGTGAGAGGTACATTCCTTGTTGTTCAAACAAAGGAAACAAATAGAAGGTCCCTAAAAACCTTGTTTGCGAAGATTCTCCCAAGTGAGGCATTTCTTTTGAGCCAACAACCATAAGAAAAAATTACATTTGGGCCATGAAAATTTATTCCAAACTTTCTTCCACTAGTGCACCTCAGCTGGACCTTGTAAGTTCCTGTCAAGTATAGCATAGCCTTGAGCCACAGTAAATTTACCTTTTGGGCTAGGACTCCAAGCCAAAACATCCCTCACATTAAGGGAGTTGCAAAATCTATTCTCCAAAGCTTTAGAAAGAAGAACATGATCCTCGTTAGAACCACCCACGGGCCACTCTTGAGGGTCATTCTAGCAAGTCACCTCCACCTGAACCATACACTTGACAGTCTTAAAATGCTCCACCTTAAACCATCCAACATTAGTAAAAATATGGCAAAGAGGCTGAAGCTAGGGGAAGTTGGAGAGAATGGGAGGGTGGCAATCCCAAGAGTCTTGCCAAAACAAAGCATCTGAGCCTCTATTACAAATCTAGAAGAGGCCCTCCTTAATAAATTGAGCACCCTTCTTGAGAGTGCACCAAGAAAATACTTGTCGGCAAGAATCTTAGCCCAATCTTAATCCTAATTGTTGCACCACTGCCAATACAACTTGGTAGCCAAAGCCATGACAACAAGAGCCATCAATCTAAGACCAAGGCCTCCAGCATCCTTCGGCCTACACACAGATTCCCACTTGACTGGGCTCCAATTCAAGGATAGAAGGCTACCAGACCAAAGGAATTGTTGAGATAAAGAATCAAAATCCCTCACAAAATTGGAAAGGGAGACTTGAACACAACACCTATAAATGGGGAGAGACTACACCACAGTCTTTAGGAGAACCACTCTCCTAATAGAAGATAACCATCTAAAAGTCTAGTGACTAACCTTACTCCAGAATTTATCCAAAATCCCCTGCCAGTAGCCTCTACACTAAGATCCCAAGGACAAAGGAACCCCAAGGTACATTAAAGGAAGGGAAACAATTTAAAATCCAAGAATTCTGGCAATCCTACTTTGAATAAGCCAAGTATTAAAGAAATAAATGGAATACTTATCATCATTAATTCTCTGACCTGAGGCTTTCAAATAGATATCCAAAGTTTTCCTAAAAATTCATTGCCTCACTAATTCTAGCCATGCCCAACAACTCGGTGTCATCCACAAACTAAAGATGAGAGTAGGAAGAAAAATTATTTTGTTGGCTCCAACCTTGGATAAGACCCTGCCTCACCTGAGATTTTATAAATCTGCCAAGACCCTTTGCCATGATAATGAATATATAGGGAGATAAAGGGTCCCCTTGCCGAAGTCCCCGAGAAGTACCAAACAATTCTAAAGGTTCCCCATTAATGAGAACTAAGAAGGAGGACGAGGTCACACAACTAAGGACCCAATTCACCCACTCATCAAAACCAAAAGCCAAAAGAATTTTCTGTAAGAACTCCCAACTCAGCTGATCATAAGCTTTAGCCATGTCAAGTTTAATGAACATAGCTTTCTCCTTAAATGTAGCCATAGAGTGAACAACCTCCATCACTATCACAACCCCATCCAAAATTTGTCTTCCTTGAACAAAGCCACGCTGTTCAAAAGAGATCAAAGAACCAAGGAGTGGTTTGAGTCTCTTAGCAATCAATTTGGTGATGATCTTATAGACAACATTACATAACGCTATAGGCCTAAATTGATCCAACTGATTAGCCCCTTCCTTCTTAGGTATGAGAGCCAAGAAGGTAGAATTCAAAGACTTCAGCATCTGTTTGTTTCTATGCAATTCATGAACCACATCTAGGAGATCAAACTTTATTATTTTCCAAAATTCTTGAAAAAACTCAATCAAAAGTCCATCTGGACCAGGAGCCTTACCTTTTTTCATATTAAACACAACTTTCTCCAATTTAGGTAATGAGATAGGACTTAAGAGGGCTCCATTCATCTCAGCAAGGACTAGGTGGGGGATACAATCTAAGATGACCCACTCCTTGGTCCCAACAGTAAGATCCTCCCTAGTAAAAAGATTTTTAAAATAGTTGACAGCTTCCCTAGAAATTTATTCACATGAAGAGATTCGAGCTCCATTGGTTGAGACAAGAGAGGAGATAGAATTCCCTTGCCTCCGAGCCTTAACCGAGTTATGAAAGAAAGCAGTGTTCCTATCCCCCTCCTAAAGCCAATCAACACGAGATTTATGCTTCTAGAAAATCTCCTCTCGAAGCTTCCACTCTTCAAGTCCCTTAAGAGCTAAGGATTCAGCTTTACTTAGATCTGAAGTCAACCCTTGGTCCCGAATCTGACAAGTAATATTATCCAACTTGGACTGAGCAGATATCTTCTGAGTATGTAGGTTCCCAAAATACTATTTATTCCATCTCTTAAGCTTGTACTTCACATGTTGAAGCCTCTTACTGAAAGTAAACATGGTCGTCCCATAGGTAGGCATCCCCTCATACCACCAATCCAACATAAGGTCTAATAGAGACAGATCTCTTAACCACATCAATTGAAATTTGAAAGAGAGATTTTTGGTGACTCTATAAGAGATGATGGATAGCTTAATAGGCCAATGGTCAGAGTCTCTCCAGTCAAGAATTTCAGAACTAGTGATCCACTTGTTGTTCATCCAATAGCAGGAAACCAAAAATCTATCAAGCCTTTCTGAGATAGCCTCAACACCACATTGTTGATTATTCCATGTAAAAACACCATTGGTTGGCTTCACATCAATGAGATTTAAGGAACCAATCATATCCCTAAGTAGATTTGAAGACAGGTCTAGTCTGGCTAACCCCCCTCATTTTTCATCCAGACTAGTAACAACATTAAAATCTCTAGCCATAATCCATAGGAGGAATGGGTCCAAGGACTAGATGAATCTGATATGAGCCTATAAATGGGACTTACCTAAAAAGTTAGTAGGAGCATAAATATTAGATAAAAAACAACTTTCTCCAATCTTAAAACTAGAGGCAACCAATGAAATGGAGTACCGACTAAAAATCCACCATAAGGGGGAAACTTTCCTTGGGTTCTAGAAGCAAGCCACCCCCCGGAACTATTCAAAGCACCCACCCCCTTCCAAGAGCCTTGGGGCCAAATCTGTGAAGCACAATTAGCCAAACTATCTATTATAAGCTTAGTTTCCTGAATAAAGACCACATCAGGAGACTGAGATTCAATTAATCAGTGAACAACCTTTTTGGTCTAGGGATGTTGTTCAACCCCCTTACATTCCATGCCAAAAAAATCATTTATGGGGGTGGGAGAAGTGAGAATCAATGGGTTTCACAGACCTAGACTCAACCAAAGTATCACCCATGATCTTCACCTTCTCTTGATCAATCTTCCTACCACTCTTTTTGTTCTTTATCTAAAGGCCCCTTTTTGAAGGATTTCTGCTAGATGCCTAAGATAGGAGGATCTTTATTACCCTTTATAGAATTTGAAGTCAAGGATCTGGAGCCACCAGAACTAAGCCCTTCATACCCTATGAACCCCAAAGGTCTCCAAAATCCTGAACTTGAGGAGGCAAATCAATACCCAACTGTCCAGCCTGTTGATCCCTTGAAGATAGAATATGATCCTCCTACACATCTTCAACTTGTACCTCATGCTAACCTTTAGCCCGAGAAGAGAGCTCAATTGGAGTACCTTCCTCTTGGACCAAGTCACCAAGAGGATAAAACTTGTTAAAGGTGTCATCATTTTGTTTGTCCATCCAAGTTCTCTTCTTACATTTGCCTTTGTTATGAGACTTAACCTAAATAAATCCCTTGCTATCAATAGGTCCATTAGATAAAAGAGCCTTCCCTTTATCCACCCTAGGAGGTTCGGGGACAGCCAAGGAGGAAGACTTATTCCTAGGGCTTCTATGGTGTAAATGACCATATTCATGGAAAATTCTACATCTAAATGGAAGGCTCTCATAATCCAGTTGTTGGATCCAACAAGATGATCCCATGCAAATCTCCACAGAATCTGGCAATGAATTTTTTAAATCTTCTACACAAATACAGGAAAAAGAAATTACCTTACAATCGTGAGTTTGTGTAGTCGAACCCACAGGTTTTCCAAGAAGCAAAGAGATTGAGTGAAGAATATCTTCCCTCCAAAATTCCAAAAGAAGCGTCGGCAAGCGAACCCACGTAGGAACTTGCAACAGGATCTCCTCGAGAGAGTTGAAGCCTGTGTGCCAAGGCTCGATGAAGAGTCCCACTTGGTTAAAGAAATAAAGACCTCCTTCAAATGTCTTATTCTTGTCCATAATGCTTTCTAAGATAACTAGAAAATAATTATTAGCCGCTAACAGAATCTCCATGTCTCCTTCTGGGTTCCACACATGGCGTGCCCACGATTCCAACATAGGCAAAGAAAGGCAAAGGCCCAAACATTTGGAAATGAGGGCATGATGGCACCAGTATTCGACATCCTTCAAAACTTGTGTAGGTTGAATAACCAAAATTGGCCAATCCTCATATCTCTGCAAACATCCATTAACTTTTCTTAATCAAAACATCCCTTTTGGAGAGGAATCGCCTTCCCCATATTGGGATTTACCAGTTAGATCCTTATTGTTGACATGCAATAGAGAAGACGGCTCACCCATCTCCATATCTCTTAATGAAATCTAAGAAGAGGCTATGCCTCAATTCCCCATGCAAACGAATTAGGACTTAGCAAAATGAGAAAGAGATGGGGCAAAAGCCCCACAATCGCAAAACCTTGGAAGCCCCCCACCAAGAACACACCTAAGGCGGGTCTCAGACTGAAGGCTTCCACCCACAGGCTAAAAAATGACCAAGACCACCATCCAACCTACCCACGCCCTTGCCAACAAAAAGACTTCCCCTCGAGATTAGCAAAAAAGCTCATTACAGAGCTCAAACCCAAACACCAGATGCAGGTCAGGCGAGGGCACGTAGGCCTTAACGCGAACCAAACCATCGCACAACTGCATTTTCCTCTTCCTCTTCATTATCGTAAATAATCTTATACTTTGATCTTCACATTAACTCTCATGTTGTGATCTCTATTTATTTAACTTTTGATTTTTAAAATTGATTTATGGTTTAGTTTTTATATTATTTTATTTTTTTCTTTAAATATTGTTTTTAGTTTCTATAATTTATTTAGTCATATTATTTAGAGAAGATGTTATTTTTTCATATTATTTATTTGTATTTCTCTTATTAATTTTTCATAATAGATTTTTTGATGGAGTTTTTAAAAATGATTATTATTTTCATATTTGATAAATTGAATTCAAATGAATAGTATTTATTAATTTATTTAAAAGATTTTAGTAAATATTATATTATTTAAATTGAAAAATTATTAATAATCTAAATTGTTCACATAAGATTATATTTTAAAAAATAATTTTATTATCAAGCACCTATCAGCTTATCATTGCAAGCACAAAAGCGTGCAACTATTAGTTAGATTTGTTCCTAGAAATTGAAAATATTTTTAAAATAAGTTTATTATCAAGCACCTATTGGCTTATCGTTGCAAGTACAAAAGCGTGCAACTGCTAGTTAGATTTGTTCCTAGAAATTGAAATTTTGATAGAAAAGTTGTCAATTGGTAGGAAAATTGTGAGTTTGACTAGAAATTTGTAAATCCTTCTTGTTAATTATTTACTAGCCAGTTTTTATCTCACTCCACTTTTAACTCTTGTTTTGATGTTTATTAGTTTTTATTATTATTGGTAAATGGTTGAAGCCTTGATTATAATAGATTAATAATTAAAACTAGCAAAGTATCTCTATTCAAATGGGCACTGGTAGGAAAGAATGGAGAAGAAAACCTCCAGTCTTGTCCAGGACCAAAGTCCTATTTATAACATTATTAAAAGGGGCATACCCCTATTGCCAATATTCAAAATTAATTAAGTATACAAATAAGGACTATAGTCCTGTTTTCAATTTTGAGATATCTAGTAGTCCCTACAATCTTTTCTAGATCATATCCGAGGATCGCATGAACAATTTGGCTAGATCTTTGTATACTTCAAAGGTGCTTCTTATTTAGATTTGCATAGAGTATTGATACCTTAGAACTTGCTAATCAATAGTACAACTTAAAAAGAGCATTAGCAATGCTAGTTAAAAAACCTTTGAATAAAAGATCAATTAGTTCCTAACCTGGTATTCCTGAATTTCTCTACTAAGTCATAACTAGAGTCAGGTCAAATTATAGGATGATATCTCTCAATTCTACTCAATTAATTACTAACAATATATACTTGACCCTGACCTTCTTGAACTATAAAGAAACACTGTTAGAATCTTAGTCAAGTATATACTTAGAGGTTCTAATTTATCTAAGATTAACTTAGATTTGTCGATCAGTAATTTTGCAAAAATTAGATACCTGACTTAACTAGTTACTTTTAATGTCTTCTTTAAATATCCTATTCTGATTTTGTTCTTATTAGAGATTTCTTTGAGAGCTGCTATATACAATGTTCAATTAATCCTAACTAGAGCGAGTTAGGTACTTCATATCTGCTCAATTTGCTTCCATTGTTAGTTTGTAATATGAAATACTGAAACCACTCCTCTGTTACCACTGAAAGAAAGAACAGAGCACGGCTTGAAATGGCAATTAGAGTATTATTTTATTCCTAATAAGCATCAACACTCGAAAAAGACAAAGTGTAATAGATGATAATAGCAAAATGATAAAGATGAGACATTCATATATATTAAGATGGTAAGATTTACATACTGATAACTTGGAAGTTAATATAAACAACCATGCTTACAGACTACCTTCTGAAGTAGGGACCAGGATGCTATACATAATTCT
Organism: Cupressus sempervirens; assembly: GCA_028749045.1. Classification (NCBI taxonomy): domain Eukaryota; kingdom Viridiplantae; phylum Streptophyta; class Pinopsida; order Cupressales; family Cupressaceae; genus Cupressus; species Cupressus sempervirens. The sequence goes on along the minus strand of CM053791.1, from coordinate 82,592,120 downwards.
TATATATACTATCCTAACATGAACTTCAAAAATTACAGATAATATAAACAAGATTGACTATATATAATCCTAGACCGAAATAAATGACTTGGAAACATATATGAACTTACATATGTCCCATACGACCTAAAAAACTGCAAAAAGGCCTACAAAGCTAAAAGGAGGGAACACGAGCCAAAAGGAAAAACTAGCGCAAGAAGCCGAAAACAGGGGAGGGGAGCAAAACAGGGGAACCCCCCAACCAAACAACTGGAGTACATACATGAAAGCAACCCAACAACACCAGCATGAGAAAGTCCTCTAGAACAGACACTTATTTCAATATACCATAATAATCTTTGCAATATCCTTGGGATTCTCTATCTGAAAATTTGGCAGGAATTCAAAGGCACTCTTTTCCTTGCTAGATTTCTCCATTTTAGGGGTGCAGAAATTCAATGCCTCCAGATTGTCTAGCTCCACACCTAGATGGATATATGACTTAAAGATGCCTAGATAATTTTTAAGCCAATCCTTGCTGCAGTCTTCAACGATCCCTCTCCACCGGAGAAGAAACTGGATGTTGGCCTACAGTTTTGGCCATTCCTTATAAAAGGTTGCATTCTAATGAATGACCAGGGAGGGGTGCCTAATCACAATAGCCAAGTCGAAACTACCAGGTGGGTGTGCCATATACATTTCAGGAAGAGGAATCCTTAGCTTCTCATCAATGCTCTTTATGGCTTCTTCTAGACCCACATGCCAAACTGGGTCAAAGATGTTGCAACAAAGTCTAATCATTGCCCACTGCTCTACCTTGGCTTTGGCCAAACAACCTATGAATGTCCTTATAATGTCATTGTTGGTCCACTAGGAGAAATCATAGTTGAAGGTACACTCTCCAATGGCATGACTCACTGCAATCCCGATCATATCATCTACTGGTTTCAGCCCTCAGCTCCATCTCTTAGATTTCACATTTCCCCGGAATGCCATGGTCTCCACCTTTGAAGCATGAAATAGACTGATGTTTGTATCCATCTTGGGGTTTAAATTGGCTTAGACTAATAGTGAAGGAAAAACCTAGGTATATATGGGATGAAATTACTCTATCGACAAAGGATCTAGATAAACCTAGAAAGGTGATATCAACAACTGATGATGCCAGCTCATGATGAAGCTAAACGGAGCCTAGTGCCATCTAATGATGGGAAAAATGGGGACGAAAAATAGGTGAGCTATAAAAGGATGGCAATAAAACAACACTACCAAAAAATCATTGGTCTTTCTTAAAACACAACTAGTATTTGTCAAAGTGTTTATATAATAATTCGCGAGACCTACCATCTAAGTAAAGACGATGAGATATTATATGATATTAAGGGAAACCTACTAAATTTGAATATTAAATTATGTTTTAAAGTTATTTGTTTTAAGAGCCTTACTACTAATACTCTGTCTCCCCCTATGATTACTGATTAGACTGAAATTACATATTTATACATACGAAAATATAAATACGAAGAGTTTTAAAACTCGTTAGCCTTAGAATAAGAGATGTTATAAATTTGAGTCCTAATAACCAGAATTGAACTATCGGATTAATGAGTTGACCTATCCAGTTATATTTGGCACTGTATTTGGTTCCTGATTGGGTTGCTTGAGATTAAGTATGAGGAACTATACTTGTATACCTGAGGTTCCTACAAATGCTATAGATTATTAAAAATTAAAAAATCTTCGCCATCAACACCCTTATTAAGCAACCGATTTGCCTTCTCTTTACCTTCCTAGTAAATATGGAGTATTTGAGTATCTGTAAAGCATTCCAAAATATTAAGTACTTCCAGTTTTAAATTTAGGACCCAATTTGGCGTAGAACATTTCCTAATGGCATTTAGGACAATTTGAGAATTGCCTTCAATAATAATCTTTGATAAGCCTAAATCTAGACATATTTGGAGCCCTTGTAGGGCTTCTAGTTCCGTGAGGTTGTTAGTTGTAGGGTCTATGGATTTAGCTCTTCTAGCTATCCACTTCACTGACGCATTATTGATGATACATCTGATACTAGCAGTATTGAGGTTGCCTCTTGAGGCCCTGTCAAAATTTAACTTGGTCCACCCCAATGGTGGTGGGGTCCATCTGCGGTTTTCCCTTGCTTTTTTATTCTTCTTATTATAAATAAGCAGGGTATTGATTAGGTTTTTCCAGTTCTTTTTCATTAATCCATCCCAACTCGAAAGTGATCCCTCCTCTTTCTAGGATTTTCTAAGATAAGAATTTAAGGTCTCAACTATGCATGCTTCAATTTTTTTAAGAATTTCATCTGACGACATATCCTTATTACAGAAAATTCTTTTGTTCCTTTCTTTCCATATCTCCCACATAAGGATAGATGGACTGATATTCCAAATTTTATTGTATACACCTTTGCAATTTATGTTGGCCATCCTTTAAGGAATTCAATAAGGGATATTGGCATGGGCGCTGTCCAACCTAACATATGTCTGAGCCATTCCCAATGAAGTTGTGTATATGCACATTTATATAAGATGTGGTTAGTATCTTCACACTCTTGCTTACAGAGCACACATCTTGATGGACCCTCAACACCTATCTTAGTTTGTCCGCTGTTAGGATCCTCTTCTGAAATGCTAGCCATAAAAAGAAACCCACCTTAGGCAAACATGACGTGTCCGAGCAAAGATTAAGAGGGATGTCTACTTCTCCTCATTCACAGGAATGAGTGATAGCTCTGTATCCATTTTTAACACTATACCTTGCATCTTTTGATCCTTGTCGAGAAGGACCAACTACCTTAATGCATATAGATCTCTAAAAATATGTCTACGGCATCGTCTATGGTGCAACTTACATGCACCTCTTTTTTTATACATTTCACTTGCATGTAAAAGACTTAAAGACTATTTAACACTAGTCTCGATAAATTGCACCGTAGGCACTACCAATTTTGAAAGGTATGTAATTGATTGATAAGTCTCATTACCCATATTACAATCAAGCGCTTTAACCGCAGGAACCTGGACCATACCGTGGCTCGAACCTGGGCCATGATTGGAAAACTCCTGCTGGCCCAGACCCACCTTATCACTAACCTTAAATCGCTGTGAAAAGAACTTGTCCTTACATTCCAGCGAGAAGTTTTACCCTGATACAGAACCACACGTTTTTTGTTAATGGAAAAAGAAGAGTTCTTCCAAAACACAAACTGCTGATCACCGTAAACAAAATCAGATACCGCACCTTTCGTCGATGGATTTATACCTTACAATTATTCTGGTTGACTGTCAAAATAAAAAATACGGCACGAACTGCCAAAAAAGTGTGTGGACCAGAAAGATTGGTGCAAATACAATCGATTGCGTCTGAGATTTTGAAAGAAAAATAAATGGTTCTCCCAAGAACAGAGCGAATCTGTATTATTGCCAGTGACCCCAAACGTCATGATCACTGTGCATTCTAATCCTTTTTCTCCTTGTCCACTGAATTCCACTCGCTCAATATCATATAATGTCATATACGAAATAAGAATGTCTTCACCATCGGCGCCCCTGACGCCCAGGGATCCCCGTCAACTGACAGAAATTTCCCCACTATGCTTCTCTGCTTCTGTTGTGGCGCTTCCGATGAATTTCCCGGTGACACATTGAGGAGATCCGCCCGGCGTGGGAGAGAATGGTCTCGCTTGAGTGTAAAAGAGGCAGCTTCAACCTGTGCTCAGAAATGGAGAAATTTATTGGGAAAGCTGAAGAAAACTAACAGTTCGGCAAATTGCAGCAATAATCAGAACAAATCTGGACGGTTTCAGTATGATGCTCTCAGTTATGCGCTTAATTTTGACGATGGCTGTGCAGAAGACGAGTATTCACCGCGTGCCTTTTCTGCCAGATTTGCTTGCCCCATTCCCAAGCCAAGGGGAGATGAAAACCCCTAAATTTGCTCTGTTCGCCATGGAAGAAATTGTTTGACAAGGCAAGAGATGGAGCTCTCGATGTATTTGTATTTACATAATTTATATGCAGAGGCAACGAATAAAGTTGTCTCTCTAGGGTTTGTATCAACAGAAATTGCAATCGACATTTTTTTTTGTTTCTATGATGTCCTAGTTTGGCGCCTAAATTGAGCAGAGGGGAATTTAGATTTGGGGTTTCTAATGACTCTTCTGCACTGTAACGATGATATTACAATGAAATGAGATCTATTTACCTATTGGCAAAGAATTATTTGAGTATTTAAAACCCTAAATTTCAGGGTTTGTAGTTTGTAGAAGCTTTGCTTCGAATATTTGGCGCCCCTGCCTTCTATTTCTGAGTCACCATTACTCTGGCTTGAAAAGAGTTTTCCCGGCCATTGCTTTAAAAATTTTCCGTCCATGTAAGGGCGTAGCAGAAAAGGCTTTCAGGGAAATTGTAGATGCTTCTCTAGATCCCTGAATGAATCCAGAGCTCGCATACGGCACTTGCTGCGTCTGATTAATGACAAGGGGATCCAGGTATAAAATTATTAATTAATGGTTTTTAAGTTCAATGATATCGATCTTCATTTTGATTTTTCTGAAAAAAATTGATAGTGTTAAAGTAATATATGAATTGGTCAATGGGCCTTTAGTCTACTGGTGAAGCTGACTGGCTCACAAAGAACTCACCAGGAATCAAGTCTTGTTGAGCGCTGAGTGCAAGGCTCTGACATCATAAGAAATGAGGGGGGATCGTGCCTTGGTTGGTAGCTCTGGTTGGTACCTAACAGGACTGAACCCTCCATCAAAAAAAATTGAATTGGCAAAAATAAATAATTAAATTATAATAACAAAGAATAAAACATTTATAACAGAGAACAATCTGTCAAACTGTCGTTTTCTTTTCATTTTCTGTTAGTAACGTCCATTTACTTCTCAATAACATTGCTTGAAATCCACTCAAGCACCAAGCTTTTTGGGCTGGCATTGCTAATAAAGATACCGCATGGTCAATTTAGATGCTTCTCCGTAGCTAAAATTTTATGCGATTGGTTTCTTTATTTATCTTTTAATCTGTACAGAGTTGCACATTACAGATTGGTTTCTTTATTTATGATGCAATTCACTGTATCAGCAGGTTGGCAGCAGTACTAGCGTGGTGTCTTTTGAGTCTGATGTGGCAGACAAATCAAAAAAATTCAGAGCCGAGCTTCTCTGTAAAGGAAGAATTTGTAGATATGAAGGAGCAATTTGAAGACTTGTAGATGTGAAGGAGAAAAGTGCAGATATGGAGTTAATTGCGGGCTCTGGAAGAAACTTGTTTTACAGAGGAGGATTTCATCGGGCTTTGGAGCTTTTAATGGCGATTATAGATCCATGACAATTCTGGATCTATTTTAGCAGCATTGATTCCTTACTTCCAGATTTTCCTTGGCTTGTTTTGTCCATGTTTCTCTTCTCATATATTTTTAGTTTGCGCTTCTAATTTCTTCCCCTCAATATTGATGTTGTTAATCTTGGTACAGATTTTTGTTGTCCTAATCAGCTCGTAAAACTGGTTTTGATTTTTGTTATTCAAATTTCTGAAAAATTGTTTGTCGTTTCTTTTGGATTTTTATACAAAAGGGAGATGATCCCGTCCACAAAGTAAAATGCACGATAGGATCTTTTCAATTGATTTAAGCCCATTATATTTCACTGGGTTTTTTTTTTTAAAAATATTGAATATCTATTCAATTGATTGAAGCCCATTATATTTTACTGTTTTTTTTTTTTTTTTAATAATATTGAATATAATATAATTAAGCTGTCTACAAGGACCCATTTGCATGTTTAATTAGAAAAGTTAATATTTCTAAGCAATCATTTAGCGAGTACGATAATGAAGTTTTAACAATAAGTGAGTTCTTATTTAGCAAGTACGGTAATGAAGTTTTAACATAAGTGAGCTCTACGGTAATAAGCTTTAACATAGGTGAGTTCTTCTCAGAGTGGATTGATTCCATTAAGTAAAATTCTTTTTATGTATTTTCTTAAGGGGATTGTAGTTATAAGATTTTCTTGTAAAATAGTACTTTAATTTGTTGGAGAAATATGTTGCTCTTATTATTCCAATTGAGTGAAGGAAGGAATATAAGAAAGAGGAAAGTATAATACATGAAGATGGTAATGTAAATTCAAGATGATTATTTTAAAAGAAAATGATCATCTTGATATTGTATTCAACAATTGTTGATGGGCATTCTAATGTGTTTAACTCTTTTTATTGATTGTCATCATTTATTTCAATATAAAAGTATGATTTTTAAAATGTAGAAAAAAATTTTACTTGGAAATAACTATTTTGATTTAAATGATTATTTAGGTTAAACAATCAAAATAATACAAATTTAATTTAGAAATAATAAGATTTACATATATTTTAATTATAACAATTTTATAATATTGACAATAACTCATATATTTATATGCATGTTTAAAGAATATCAAAATATGTTTTATTTAATTTATTTAATTTAGAAGCACACTTAAAAAAATATGAGTCATATGTTTAAAAATTCGAGAAAATCAATTTTAATTTAGAAACATACAAAGTTTGCATAGATTTTAATTCTAAGTATTGATGAAATTGACAATAAATCTTCTATATGCATCTTTAAACAAGTGCCACATAGTGACATACTTGCCTTATAGTTTTAGACTAATTAGAAATTAAGATTTAAATTTAAAAAAAAAAAAAATTAGATATTATACAAAAATTAGAAAAGAATTAGTATGGAATGCCATATACTTTATGTTATATTTTTTATACTAATAAAAATTATAATTTGAATAATAAATTTAACACTTTTACTAAAATATTATGTCTTTATAGTAAATTGGAAAACATTCTAAATTCACATTACATTTATAAAGGATATACACAAATTCTAATATTGGTTAAAATAAAGATAAGAATTTACTAATTTTAACTTCAATTAAAATAAATTCTATATCTTAGGTACAAAATAATTTAAATATTTTATTAGAATATATACATAATTATACAAATATACATTAAAAATAGTTTACTAAATTATTTCATTTATATTTTTAAAAATGAAGTTAGTGAAGAAGGTTCTAACCAATCATTCTCTAGATTTAACATTGTATAATTTATAGATTATTGCATACAAAAATGTTAACATAATCGCCTAGCTTAGGATTAAATTAATAAACTCTTTTCTCTTGAATTTTTTTTTTTTTTAATAATATAATTATTTCTTATTGTACTAGGCAATGTACTATTGCATTCACTATGTCTCATTAGTGAATTAGTTTTGAATGAATCAACCAATTATATGCAAGCATTTTTACCTCATTTCAATTTTTATAAAGTTTTCATATTTTTAATCAATATAATATATTATGAAAAAATATTTATCTCCATTCTAATTGGTTGAATTCATTTTCTCTTATAAGACCCCTTTTCTCGGAGCTCCCACCATATTGCTTTTTTAACGACATGAATTTCGCAAATAAATATAGATATATACACAATTATTACATTCACAAACTAATATTAAGAAACTAATAGATGAAATGTACGTTAAGTTATTGTTCTAATTATATAAATCTTCCTAAAAACACAATGTAAAATTTTTTAAATGTTTATTTCATAGTTTTTTTTTTAAATTCTTAATTTTATATTCATATTTACAAAAATATAATAGTAAAATTGAAATACAAGTACCCCTAATTTAAAATTTGAATGATCATTTAAAATATAAAATATTACCATTAAATTTTTATTTTTTATTAATTGTTGATGAAAAATAATAATTAGCAAGTTATATATTACATTTTCTTTAATATTTTATTATACATAATGCATAATGCATGGTAAAAATAATGTTCAACATATAAAGTTAATTTCTATTATATTATTTTATAATACATATTACAATACTAAAATATTCTATGGTACATAATCAAAAATTAATAATTGTACTATATATCTAATCTTTTTAAACTTCAATTTCCTATACATATTTATTATTATAATATTGAATATTGTTTCTATTACAATACATTCGAACGACAAGTACATGCCACTATGTGGCACTCGTTCAATTTACAAATTGTGATATTGAAATCTATGCAAAAGGAAATTTATGTCAAAATGTATGTGAGAATCTAGGCGAAAATAAATGAACATCGAGTAGCCTCCGAGAAAATGGGTCCTATAACACCAAACGAAAAGAACCAATTATCATTCAAATAAATAGTATGGATAATATATGAGAATAATAAATTTATATAAAAACTTTAGAAATATTCGATGAAAAGAAAAATAGTTTATTTTCATTGGTCGGTTGATTTTAAACTAATTCACTTATTGTGCAAAAATGCAATACAATAATATCAAAATACATCAAATTTAATCTAGAAATATACTAAAATGTTAAAATAATATATAGCTAGATCAAATTTGATTTAAAACATATATCAAATTCAATTTATAAACCTACTAAAATTGAAAAAATATATATTTAATTGAGTAGATAGTGTAAAATTTTGTAAAATTATATGATAGTTAGCATAGAAATTTGGTTTTTAGAGTTTAATGTGTTATGAAGTTAAAAGAGTACCATTTTTACTTTGATTCGTTTGAGGTAAGGATATAATGAATAGACAATTACATTTTCCATGAAGAAATAAATTTTATGTTTTTAAGGATATATAATATAAACATGTTAACCAAAACTATGATGCTTAAATCATAACAAAATTATATCTACAAATTGGATGTCTCTATCTCTAGGCTTATTAAATTAAAATTATAGGTATGCTAGTTTAATCTAATCAAGTGCCTTTTTTTTAATGAATACCTCTCTTTTTTAAGAAATACATGCATCATTTTAAAAAAATATATAAATATATGGGTATAGTATGTCCTAAAAAAAAGTTAGGATAATAAATCTTTAAGTGACTAGAACAATAGTAATTTCTTTTATTTTGTCTATATAAAAATATAGTTTGAACTTATATAACTATCTTAATTTTTATTATTTTATGTCGATATTAAGAGAATGATTTGACATATTTTGCACATTGCTAAATACTAAATCTTTTATGTGAAATTATTCTTATTTCTTGATTTATAGCTTATTTTCATTCATCCCTACTTTTGTTAATCCATTTGTATGCATTTACTCACATACTTCACATCTACTGCATTTCCCATGGGATAAGATTTTATAATATAACAATAACTAAAACAAAAATGATCATTTTATGGGAATGGACAAAATATAGTTGCATGTTGTCTTCATCATCATTTTGGAATTCTAAATAAAAACCAAAACTTCTTATATGCATTGAAAGGACAATGATGAAATTTAAACTTGGCATGCAAGAAGTTGATGGAAAATTGATTCTATACCACCCCAAAACTTCCAAATTTTAAATTAGGATTTTGCCAAATCCTAACTATTTGATTTGCATAATAAGCATTTAATATTTCCATTTCTTAATATTCATATTCTTAATTGTTATATATCAATCTAGGCTATTTTATGCTAATACCTACATCTGATTAGTAACCTAGATTAAGTATAAATTATATAATTATTTTCCTTTTAACTGTAGTGAACTTATAATCATTTTTCTTTTCATCTTAGTGAATGTGTTTTCTCTTTCATGACCTACTTTCCCTCAAGTTTTTAGTTAATATTAAGATTTTCATATAGATAAAATAGTTTAATTTGGACTTATTATTATTTCTATTTCATGTTCTATCTTCAATCAATCTTGCTCATCCTTGTATTGGATTTTAGGTTTACATGTCGTAAGGAAGCAAGATATACATAAATGATTTGTATGTCCAAATCTTGAATAAAATGCTGTACATGGAGCTTAAATTCTAATAGAAACATATTATACAAAAAATAAAAAATGTAATATTACATTAAAAGTAATACCCACATAGCTCAACGATTTATGTCTAGAGGAATATCTTTCAAGAGAAAAATTGTCATTCTAAAAAATTTACAACATAGTATCAAATCTAAAATGATTACAAGACACTTGCAATATTTTTTTTTAAGAGAATTAATCTAGCAATAAGCTTGTGTTGAAATGTGCCAATCGATCATCTTGTAAATTTTTTTGTGTTGCTATAAGAAGTTCACATTGCTGACAATTTAGAATTTAGATAGTCTTATAGGATGTCTGCAAATGTGGTAAGTCTCCAAGCCACAAGAAGAACATTATAAATTAGTTAGCACTTTGAGAGTAGTTATCTATTAAGATATAAACTGTAAAATTGTATGAACTTGTAGTGTTATTATTGATGAAAGGCCAAGGGGTTCCTAGAAAATCCAAAGGGGTGTCTTAGGGTAGAAATGAGGTTTTTGATGAACACATAATAGAAGAATTTGTTGGTTTTAGGTTTATCAACATTGCAATGGATATTTTTGCAAGTTTGTAATTCATATTGTTGGATAATAACAAGAGTATGGTATCTTCTCTATACACATAATCCATATAGGGTGAACCACATAAATTCATGGGCTATCATTATTTACTTTCTTCTTATTTATATTTCTACACTTACAAATATAAATTGTATGTGATATTTTTCTTATTGCTTCATGTTATAAGTCCTTATAACTTGGGCTAATTTTAAAAGATTCCAACAACATATATGTACCTACAAATTCTCATATCAAATCTACTTCCTCAAGCACCAATTCATAAAAGAATATGCCAGCTATAAACTCCTAAATTGCATTAGAAAACCTCCAAAATGTGGCACCCATCTTGGGAAAAAATTTCCAATGTCACCCTAAAGATTCTTTATAGCCTACTTAAAGTATTGTAGACTTCTAAACTTGACTATACCTAACCACACTTAAATTATAATACTTATTATTTACATCTAACTTGTAACTTTTATTGCTTATCCTCAATCAAACCAATTTGCATATATTTAATTAAGTTTAGTCTTACCACAAATCTCCCAATTAAATCAATTAGTTAAAACCTATATGCATCATCTTAAATTGGAAGCACTTCAATTTATGAATATTTAGAACCTATTTAGTGTAATTTAATAATAAATATTCATTTAAGATGTATTTGCATATGTCTTTTTATTATTCCTGGATGAAATCTAGGTAGGATCTAATAGGTCCTACTTGGAATTCCTACTTTATGATGCAAAGCTTGATGTAGGACCTATCTACTCGGTTCATTCATTTCTCTTATTTCAATCATCTTAATCCTTCTCTACACTAAAATTGGTTTTTCTTAGAGTTTGCACCTAATTTTGGGAAATTGGGACCTATTTTGGGACCCCAAGCCAATCCTAGGGAGTTCTAGACCTAGTTAGAAAGGACATAGTGCATCCTTGTTTAATTAGTGATGCAATGCCTCTCTATATGGCCAATCAAGAATTTAGTGCATCCTTACTTGGGTCCCATTTTGGGTCCCCTTCTTGGGCATGAGTTGGGTTTGATCCAAATCATAGTTTTTCTCACCTAGATTGTTAGTGAGAGAAAGTTAATTTTGAATCCTATATAACCACCCTCAATTGCTTCATTTGATATAAGACAACAAGTAAGATCAATCAAGGATGTGCATACTTCATGTTGACAAGCTATTGTGGACACCTTAATTTGTCATAGGAAACTGTAAAGTTTCATACCAGATTTCAAATTCATGGCAGACTAATGCACAATTTTATTGCAGGTATGATCACTATTGACAAAGGATAGATTCATTCCAAAATATATAGAAGTTAGTATAGAGATAATATAGTATTCTTGAACTTAGAATGTCCTTCGATTGTTTGATTTGCTAGCATTAATTGATTTTGATGCCTTGTTTACTCAAGCGGATCAAGTATACATATCATACAAAAGGTTGTGATGGTGAATGGTCATGTCTCCGAATGGAGACATGGACATTCACAATCACACTAGTTCAGTGTAACTAATCATGCTTGATTAGTTTATAGACTTAACACAAGTATAACAATGTATTACTAATCATAATGACTATAGCCCAATATAGAATATAGATCGATGATGATCTAAATGAAATGAATCAAAAATAATTTTCAATTATGCCTTGAATGATCTCAATATATATATATGTGTGTGTATGTATGTATGTATATGATCATCGGTTCCAACTGTGTATTGATTCTCATACAATAAGGATATGTATGCATATATATAACAGTATGTGCAATATACTGTTATACATATATACATATGTATGTTGGTCATAGTTTTGTTAGATCGAAGCTATATGTTTTAACAATCCCTCTTAGCTAGGGAAGACAAAGTGCATATATATGAACTCCCCTTATTTGAAAAGCAATATCCTCTAGATATATTTAAGAAAATTAAGTCTCATGATATTCGTTCCAATTATGGTGTGTACATAGATATCAAGTCTCATGATTGTTGGAGTTGATGAAATCCATCTCCAAAGATGCCCAAGATCACATGCGTGCAAAAACCTATCAAAGGGAAGCCAAGGAAGGAAGAGCGAGGAGCTAGGGAAAAACCCTAAACGGACATGAGAGAAAAATGATGCAAAACAATGAAATTGTATTTACAATAATGCCATATGTTATTATGTTATACAATGAGAGAGGGGCTGCTTATAAAGGCCTCATGGAATCTCCTAGAACAAGCTAGAAGACACTAGGAGATAAGTGTGACAACTAAGCATACATCCACATGAGGTGGAAAGTCCTCGAACAAGGTGAGAGGATAAGTATGATTTAGGAGAGAACAAACTCCCATATTGTCAACAACTTATAACAAACTCCTAGACTACAATTAATAAATGAAATGCATTTACCTAAGTAAGCTTAAGTAAATAGAATAAATAATTAATAAATTAATTATTTACTCTAACACCCCTGCTTAAGTCCAACTTAGGGAAATACCTTAAGCTCACAAAACTAAGATGAAATGCAGAATGTGTCCCGACAACAAGGCCATGTTAGGTACTCATGAACAATGCAAAAAAATGCAACCTCTGAAAATGGGGAAAGAGAGAAAACCATGTGGGAAAAACCCTCCCCCAAAAAGAGGTAAGAACCTAGCGAAGAACTGAAGAAGCCTCCAATTAGGGGAATGTCCCCTAAAATAGGAACAAGGAGTGATCATGAAGAGCATCACTGAAGCATGAAGAAGTTGCAAAATCTACCATCAGAAAGAAAAATTCTAATTTGAAGAACCTCCATGGAAGAAGAAGGAACGAACCGAGCATGTCTATATGGTAGATGATCCATCTCACCAAAATGCATAGGTAGCTAGCAACTGCAATCACCTTGTATATAGGATCAACCACTGAATACATAGCTCACACTAACGAACTATCAAACCAAGGATGCATTAGAACAACAACATAAACCCCCCTTAATGCAAACAAGGTGAGCAGACAGACAACTGAGAAGGTGGGCCAAAGTCTCCTGCAGATGAACTAAGAACAACGAGAGAGGAAGAGGTACAGACACCTATAAAGATACGGTCACACTGACGCTACATGGGGCTAATGTCATGGAAGGGACACTCACTTGACAAAGGGAGAATGCCTAAAATAGCAAACAACTATCCCCCCCCATGGTGCTTTATAAAAAGAGTGCAAGTACATCTGTCTCAAAACAACATTCATGACCCCCGAAATGCAAGAGTGGCACTTTATCTCAGTGCGATACATAAAAGTGCTTCAAAATAACAGCTACAATGATCAAAACCAAAAACAAGCTGATACAAAACATAGTACAGCCCAAAAAAAAGGATCCCATACCAAGAAAATGATCCTCAGACCTAGAACACCCAAGATATCCACCATGGAGAAAAAATGCCAAAATAATGATAGAAAGAGCATGGGGCAAAATCTGAAGGAAATAATAACATTTCTAAAAAGTACACAGAACCAACTCTCTATAAATATAACATTTTCAAAAAATGGCAATGGGACGCAAAAGAAAAGCTTGCTGGAGTCAAAAATAAGACTTTAGATTTTGACTGAAAAAATGGGCAATAAAAATGTATCAAAACCTAAAAATACCTGCATCTTGATATCTCTGTCTTGAAACCAGCTTTCCGGTGCTTCTTTTGGATTAGAAAAATATTTCTGTATGCTCAAGTTATGGCCAAAAAATTGAAGGTAGGTCAAAAAGGACCTAGGAAATGTGCAAGCAAGGTCTGCTGATGCAATGTTGACATCATGCTGATGTCAGCATTTCACTAGTTTAAAATTAATGGCCAATGACCTGTTAATGCAAAAAAAGGTGCTACATGGCAGTTCACGTGGCAGCCACGTGGCAAAGAAGATGACGTGGCAGGAGCCATGTGGCAAAGTGCCACATGGCAGACTTGCCACATGTCACACCTTAACAAGTGCTGACTTGGCTGTGACTGTATCAAAAAGCTGACGTAGCAGTTGATAGGACACCCGCTGGTGTGCTGACTGTACACTGACAATGTTGTTGACGAAGCAAGCAATTCTGGGGAGGAGATTGGGCAGCGTAGCCGGCCGAGGCGGGGTGCGGGCTGCGAGCCAGCAGGGCCGCGGTGGCAGGGCGATTCTGCAGTGTTGCACTAGTGGAGGAGGCTGGGGAGCAGCGCGAGGGTGGCACCGCGGTGGCATGGGGGTGGCCATTGGGTGGCGCGCCTGATTTTATATTTAATATTTTTTTTATGCTGAAATCGTCTGTACGACCGTACGAAAACCTCTTGCAACTATTTTTTTTTTGCCTCCTGGAGCCTTGTGTCCAAAATTGATGAATTTTATATGGATCCTAATTGAATAGTGCCTACTGAATCCAATGGTGGTGTCCATTTGGGCTCAACGTGCTCCAAAAATTTTCTATTCTCCCAATTTGAAGAAAAATGCACAAATAAACTAGGGTTTGTGACTTTAAATCACGGCTTCAAAAATCCTATAATGAAGCAGCAGCAAGGAGGCTCTAATACCATGTTGGAGTTGATGAAATTTAACTCTGAAGATGCCCAAGATAACCTACATGCAAAAACCTGTCAAAGGGAAGCCAAGGAAGGAAGAGCGAGGAGCTAGGGAAAAACCCTAAATGGACATGAGAGAGAAATGATGCAAAATAATGAAATTGTATTTACAATAATGCCATATGTTATTATGTTATACAATGAGAGAGAGGCTGCTTATAAAGGCCTCATGGAATCTCCTAGAACAAGTTAGAAGATGCTAGGAGATAAGTGTGACAACTAAGCATACATCCACATGAGGTGGAAAGTCCTCGAACAAGGTGAGAGGATAAGTATGACTTAGGAGAGAACAAACTCCCGTATTGTCAACAACTTATAAAAAACTCCTAAACTCCAATTAATAAATGAAATGCATTTACCTAAGTAAGCTTAAGTAAATAGAATAATTAACTAATTAATTAATTATTTACTCTAACAATGATATCTACCATAAAAGATCATGGTATATTCATAGATATTATGTCACATAATATCCACCATGAGTTTGAACATATTGATCTTCAATAGATATCAAGTCACACAATATCCATCAGCATTCTCTTTTAACTATCATGATTTTTCCATGAATATCAAGTCACATGATATTCATCATGATAGTAATCTAAAAATTATAAAGTTGTCACCTTATATTATTAGAATCAATATTTCATTATAAAAGATTGTCACCTTTTAATAATGTAGATAGGGTAGGCCAAGTCATAGAGTCACACATATGACAAAAGAGTTTACACTTTAAACATCTTTATTAAAATAATACAAATATACAAAGTTGAGACTCAATCTCATAAACTTACATTTCAACCATACCAAGTTTCTTTCTAAAATGAGCAACCTTCACTTTAGGAAGAGCCTTGGTGAGAATGTCAGTTGTTTGACCACATATATTAATATATTCCAACTAAATGTCTCTTCTTTCCACCATGTCTCTTATGTAGTGGTAAGGAATTTCTATATGCTTGGATCTATCATGAAATACCAAATTCACACATAACTTGATACAACTTTAGTTATGACAGTGAATAGTGGTAGGTTTCATAAGCTCACAAAATAAGTTAGAAAGCAACTTTTGAAGCCACACTACTTCTTTAGTTCCCATTGCTACTGCAATATACTATGTCTGAATAGAACTCTGAGCAACTAAAGCTTGCTTTTTGCAAATCCAAGAGATTATGGTTGATCCTAAGCTAAAACAACATCCTAATGTGCTCTTCCGATCTTTTACACTTCTGGCCCAATCAAAATTAGTATATCCATGCCATTCCAAGATGGTATTCTCATATTTAAGTTCATACCCAATAGTACTTTGGAGATACCTAAATATATGCTTCAAAGAAACAAGATGAATCTCATGAGGTTCACACATGAACTAACTTAATGCATTCATAGTAGTAGATATTAGGTCGAGTATTTATAAGATAAATCAGGGACCCAATTATCTGTCTATATAAAGTGGGATCAACTAGTTTGGATTTGACACTTTCTTCCTTTAGCTTGTGTAAGTTGGTTTCCATAGGTGTTGACATAGATTGACAGTTCCACATTCCAAATCTTTTCAGAATATCAATTGTATACTTCTTTTGATCCAAAAAGATATTCTCAAACTTCTAACACACTTCCAAACCAAGGAAGTAAGGAAGAATTCCTAAGTCCTTCATTTCAAATTCAGAAGCCAAATATTTCTTACACTTATTAATAAGATGTTCTTCCCCTATAATCAGAAGGTCATCAACATAAAGAATTAGAATTAGCATATCACATTTAGTTACCTTAAAGTAAAGATTTGGATTAGCCACATTCTTGGTGAATCCAAGACTTATAAGGTATTTATCAATAATTTCATACCAGGCTCGGGGAGCCTATTTGAGTCCATATAGAGCCCTCTTCAATTTACATACAAAAGAGGCAACATCATGAGTCACAAATCCTTCTAGTTGTTCCAAGTATACTTCTTTCTCAATTATTCCATTTAGAAAACTAGTTTTTACATCCATTTGATGGATTTTCCAACCTGTGGTTGTTGCAATGGCTATTGCAGCTCTATCTGACATATACCTAGCAATTGGTGCAAAAGTTTCTTCAAATTTGATTCCTTCCTTTTGAGAAAATCCTCTAGCCACAAAATGAGCTTTATGTTTTTCAATGCTACTGTTATCACAAAATTTTGCACCCTTTTCCAAAGTCATTACCTAAGGATAATCTTGTGAAACGTGGAAACAACCTCCAAGCTGTAAGACTTGAGCTGTGAGGTCGAGTCTCTAGAGAAGGCTGACTTCCTTTGCTATCAGGGTGCACCTAACTACTTTTGGAGAGGAAAAGGGAGAACGAATGCATAGAAATAAAATCTACCTATTCTAACATAAGGGGTGATGCACCAAAATAGAATGTTCAAACCAATCTCTGCCCATACATGCACACTTGAACTATCATAACACCAAAAAATAGACACATCCAAACTTGTTTTAATCTAACAATCACATGTAGATCAAAAAAACCAAATAAATGACACAAGGGAGAAGAGAATTCATTTATATATCATTCATAGGCCAAAAGGAGATACAATCATGCAAGATTGCAGATATCCATAATACACTAATGAGAGGCAAATAGGTCTTGCACAATACATCAATGTCTAGAGGAGATAAAGTAGAATGTCATATGGGTTCAGAGACAAAGGGAATTTAAATTGAATTTGTAGAGCAATATTAGAGAAAACAAAGAAGAGTCAACCCTAACAAAATTTACAAAACTGCCTTTATAGCTCAACCATAACTGAGATATTTTCTATCCTAAACCAAACTCAACCACTACCATTTAAGATTGTAGAGAACAATCATATAGATCTGGAGAAAATCTAATCTTGGCACATATTCAAATGCAATGAAATCTAATATTTTCCCAAAAAAACAAAGCCTTGAGAAGACAGAACAACACCATTTAAGTCACTCTGACCAAGTAGATGGATAAAACCATAGATGGTGGAGTGTTCCCTTTGTTTACCAGTCATGGA
Source organism: Cupressus sempervirens (assembly GCA_028749045.1). Taxonomy (NCBI): domain Eukaryota; kingdom Viridiplantae; phylum Streptophyta; class Pinopsida; order Cupressales; family Cupressaceae; genus Cupressus; species Cupressus sempervirens. Next base: position 82,574,122 of record CM053791.1, on the reverse strand, counting down.
ATTCATTGGAGAGTGGTTTGAATTGATCATGAAGATTAGATTGTGCAAGAAAACATCTCTTCCCTTTGTTTTTGGCTCATGAGTCAGTAAGGTTAGCAAGTCAACTGAGTTCTACAACCAGAAAGCACCACATGGACCAATATTCTTTTTTCTTTCCACTACCTCGCAAGATCATGCGTTTGACCATATCATTTAAACTAAGCACACCACCCTCAAACTTAACTACAACAGTCAACAAAAATTACCAACCCACTACTAATGTTAACTATAGTGTTATCTCCTCGGGCCCTCAAAGACATGTGTACTTTAGGTGCTTCCCCACAATGTCTAAAGTTCTCATAATTCCATGATGCAAGAAAGTGTTGATCATCGATCTATGAAAGATTGAAGATCAATGAAAATTTGCATTGTTATTGCGCCTATCCTTTTACCTTTTAGGCCCACGAACCTCTCAACATCCACCTCATCAAGCATGTCAACCCTTTTAGCGAATCAACAAGAAGTAATTGGAATGAAAGCACTTATTTGGCAACTGTTTGGCACTACTTTTTCAACCCTGGTGACCCACACAATAAAACTTCACCCCACTAATCCACATGGAATGATGTTGCTTCCTTACATTGTCAAAAATTCTAACAAAATATAGAATTCAGGAAAGTATCAACCAATCAAAATCCATCCATATGCACAGTCAGCTTGACATGTCAGCTAGTCAAAAAGATGGCCCACAAAAAAGAAGCAAGGCCCCACCTAGGACGTGTGGCAAAAGGTCGCTTCCTCGCATTCATTAAAGTTTTTTCATCTCCATATTGCAAGAAAGCGCCCATTGTAGATCATCTTTGATTTGATAGTGAATGAAATATGGGCCTATAAGATGTAAAAGTGCAGCGAAGCAATATAACATAAGGTTTTAAAATAAATGATTTCCTACCCCATTTATTTGAATTTTCTAATATGTGAACATTACTACATTTGAATTCAAATATGGCAATTTTGGTGGGAAGGAAAAAATGGCCAACAATCCTAGTGACTTAGGGGGGATGCAAGCCTACTATGCATAGACTAGTAGCCTATGCATCCATTGAGCTATAAAGTCATAGAAATCATGAAGGTCCACCCAGTAAAAAACCCTAAAATCATAGAAAACATGCCCAGGAACCTCAAAACTGCCTCTCTGCAATTGAGACCAGGAACCAAAATCCTCTACAACCTTTGCAAAAAAATATGTGCTCATGCACTTCTTGGAAAGTAGGAAAGAAAAAAAAAAACTACCTCTAACTATGTACATGAACAATAGAGATAATAAGTCAAACAAAGCTATTGACTGCTTGTTGAAATAACTCCCTTTCTTTCTGATATTGGAATGCTTGACATGTTCAAACATCATCCTTCCACAATTAAATGGCTGACTACAATACCATATTCTACCAAAATCTGATACAAAAGGTAGCTCACCTTTGCATTGATGTTTCTCATCCTGATGAATAGGATCAATCTTTATATCCTTGAAGACAAAAATATCATCATCAAACCCCTAATAGAGCCATGATTCCCCTAGTTGCTCTACTTGTTCTTGATGCTCAAACCATTGAGATAGTGATGACTTGGGTAGGACCTCTTCATTTTCAGCCTAGATCAGATTTGGGATGACAACATCTAGCCCATGTATAACATAGATCCCTAGCTCAGCCTCACTTTCATGCCTAAAAATATCACAGTGACCCTCCTTCCTATCAAAGATAGCACAATTCATATTTAAAGGGTCAACCATGTAGGGCTCCACATGCCGCTATAGAATGTCTCTGCCATGATGAAAGTCTTTGTGTCATTCCTATTTTTTTAAAAGATCTAGGACCAGTCACTAGCAATACATCCACCACTAATCTTGGCAGTGAAATCTATGGATAAGCAAATGGCAGAGTGTGTAGGAAGATCCATAATAGTTATATCCTGCAACATAGTGTAGCTAGGACGTGAATGTAGGGTCACTTCTAAATCCTTGAATACTCCTACAGTCCTAAAAGATCTGCGCCATCCAACTAAGTAATCCCATTAGTCATAGGCTCATATTTTATGCCTAGTTGATCAAAAATCCTCTTAGGCATGATTGAGGTGCAAGCATCAAAGTCTATCATGCAATTATGAACTATTTTATCTCCTATGACTAAAGTGATATAAAAAGGAGGTGGGTTCATTTTCTTACTTTGATTTTCTTCCTTATGGGGCTATGTATGGCTTGTTGATCCTGAAGATCCACCTTGTACTGACATAAAAATAGCCCAAGCTCTTCCTTCCTCTTGCAATTCTATCCCTTACTCTGATCCTGAACTAGTGTGGTTACCCCTCTCACTATCTATGGGTCCATGGCATGCATGGTTGCATTGAAATTGTTTCTCTAACCTCCATTACCAAAATCATCTTTACCAAAGATGGCATAAGAAGCATTTCCTTTTACTTGAGCTTGATAGATCCAACATTGGATTGATTTGCATGGCATTGTTGCCCTAAAGTTGTTGGCATATCTTGTATAATTAAGGCCTGAGGAAATGTACCTTGACTAGATGGACAACCATACATGTATCCTTGTTGTTCCTAAGCTAGATTATTCTGATGAACAATTTCCCTTGATTGATCTAGAGTTGCATAAGGCAAACCATTAAAATATTTATTTTGTACCCATGGGGCCAATTCTTGATATGTTGGCCCATGTGACTGTAAGGGTTGAGGGGACTTAACAATCTAAGATTTTTGTCCTTTGAGGGTTGTTACCTCATTTCCAAGGTCTTGAATCAATGATTGCTGCTGACCAATAGCCTGCCTAATAGATTGTGTTTCTGAGCTTTGATTTTGGAATCTCTTACCCATGCCAGAACTATGGTCTTACAGTCTTTTATCCATATTTTGCATCATCATCTGCATCATGACCTTAGTTTCATCCATTCCACTTGAGGATATGGAAGCTTGAGGGGCAAGAGCAAGGGGTTGTGATGTGGAAGATGTGGGAATGGGGGCTATTTCTGGTTGGTGATTTGGCATATCAAGGAAGAAAGGTGTGGGAGGTCTTGGAGATAACTTTCCTCCTTGTATCAAAGTGTTCTTTTCTCTTATGGCGATCTCATAAGAATTTGGTAAAGTGTCCCTTCCCATAGATTGAAGACTGGCATCAATATCACTGTTGAAGGCTCTGAGGTAATACACGAATACATTACCAAGGGAAGGCTTAACTGTAGTGGGTATTCTATCCCATGTCTTTTGAAATCTATAATTGAAATCTGTCATGAATTCATGGTGGGCTCTTTTGATAGTTTTTAGTTGCTCCAAGAGTGATAGGTAATCACTCTTATCTCCAAAATGTTTACATAGCCTTGATGCTAACCCGTCCCAATCAATAAGATTTGTGAGTTAAACCTCTATACCATTGTAGTACTTTTCCTTTTATGGATGAGGCTAGAAACCTAACTGCAACATCATCTTTAGTAATACCATGAATGTTACACACATTTGCAACTTCTTGGATGTATTCTAAGGGGGAAATAGAAGTTTCACCAGTAAACTCAGGTATACTTTTAAGAACTGATACTAGTATGTCATGTCTTTGGGCTAAAAGGAGAGGACTTCCACCATTAAAGGTGGAAAAAGCATTAGCTCTAGCCATGTAAGCAAGTGATCTATTAATATGAGTTGATTGTATTCTAGATTGGGATCTAACAAGAAGAAGAGTGGAGATTGATCTTGCAAGGGTTTGTATTTCCTCTATACTCCTTATTGGTGATAAAGACAATCTAATCTTCTTCCTTCTAGGATTTGAAAATGAAAGCTCTTGATATTGGAAGTTACCTCTAGAAGATGCCCTTGCTTCAACTTTGGGAATGACTCACAACAACTATGGCCTGAAACTAGATATGAAGGGTGTAGAGTCACCTAGTGCTTTGTAGAAATGAGCCTCTTGAAGTCTTGGAATACTGAGAGTAGCACTGTTTCCTTAGCATCAACTTGAAATTCTTCTCTTTTGACACCAGTAGACTTGAAATCTTTTGAATATTATCCCACTGAGCGTGCGAAAAACTATTGTCACAAAATTTTGCACCCTTGTCCAAAGTTTTTACCTAAGGACAACCTTGTGAAACATGGAAACAACCTCCAAGATATGGGACTTGAACTGTGAGGTTGAATCTCCAGAGGAGGTTGACTTCCTTTACTATTAGGGCGCACCTAACTACTCTTGGAGAGGAAAAGGGAGAAGGAATGCATAGAAAGAAAATTTACCTATTCTAACCTAAGCAGTGATGCACCAAAATAAAGTGTTCAAACCAATCTTTTTCGATACATGCACACTTGAAACATCATGACACCAAAAGATATACACATCCAGACTTATTTTAATCTAATAATCACATGCAGATTAGAAAACCCAAATAAATGACACAAGGAAAAAGAGAATTCACTTATATATCATTCATAGGCCAAAAGGAGATACAATCATGCAAGATTGCAAATATCCACAATACAGTAATGAGAGGAAAATAGGTCTTGCATAATACATCAATGTCTAGAGGAGATAAAGTAGAATGTCATATAGGTTTAGAGGCAAAGGGAATTTACAATGAATTTGTCGAGCAATATTAGAGAAAATAGAGAAAAGTCAACCCTAACAAAATTTACAAAAACTTCCTTTATAGCTTAGGCATAACTAAGATATTTTATGTCCTAAACCAAACTCAACCACTACCATTTAAGATTGTAGAGAACAATCATATAGATCTAGAGAAAATTTGATCTTGGCACAAATTTAGATGCAATGAAATCTAATATTTTGCCAAAAAATAGAGCCTTGAGAAGACAAAACAATGTCATTTAAGTCACTCTGACCAAGTAGATGGATAAAACAAGAGATGGTGGAGTGTTTCCTTCGTTTACCAGGCATGGCATTCATTGGAGAGTGGTTAGAATCGATCATGAAGATTAGTTCATGCAAGAAAATATCTCTTCCCTTTGTTTTTGGCTCATGAGTCAACAAGGTCAGTAGGTCAATCGAGTTCTACAACCAAAAAGCACCACATGGACCAATATTCATTTATCTTTCCACCACCTCATGAGGTCTTCATGTACATGATCATATCATTTAAACTAAGCACACCACCCTCAAACTTAATTATGACAATCAACAAAAATTACCAAACCACTGCCAATGTTAACTACAGTGTTATCTCCTCGAGCCCGCAAAGACACATGTCCTTCAGGTGCTTCCCCATAATGTCTAAAGTTCTCACAATTCCATGATGTGAGAAAGCATTGATCATTGATCTATAGAATATCAAAAATCAATGAAATTTTGCATTATTACTATGCCTATCCTTTTGCCTTTTAGGCCCACATGCCTCTCAGTATCTACCTCATAAAGTACATCAACCCTTCTGGCTAATTAGCAGGAAGAAATTGGAACAAAATTCCACCTCAACACTTCTCTAGCAACTATTTAGCACTGCTTTTTCAACCCTAGTGACCCACACAATAAAACCTAACGCCACTAATCCACATGGCACGATGTCACTTCCATGCATTGTCAGAAACTCTAACAAAATATGGAATGCAAGAAACCATCTGCCAATCAAAATCTATCCATATGCATAGTCAGATTGACATGTCAACTGGTCAAAATGATGGCCCACAAAAAAGAAGGATGTCCCCACCTAGGACATGTGGCAAAAGGTCACTTCCCTGCATTTGTTAAACATCTCCATATTGCGAGAAAGTGCCTGTCGTAGATCATCTTTAATTTGACAATGAATGAAATACAGGCCCATAAGATGAATAAGCGCAGCCAAACAATATAACATAAGGTTTTAATATAAAGTATTTTGTGCCCCATTGATTTGAATTTTCAAATATGTGAACATTACTATGTTTGAATTCAAATATGGCAATTTTGGCGGGAAGGCAAAAAAGACCAACAACTACCATTTGTAGCGTACTTAACTTTGAAGAGTCATTTTGAAGAAACAACAAATTTTCCTCTAGGTCTAGGAACTATATCCCAAACATCATTTTTTAGTATCAACTGATATTCTTCCACCATTGCATCTTTCCAAGCTTGATATTTAAGTGCTTCTAAAGGATTTGAAGGTCTAGGGTTTGGACTCTCACACATGAATGTATTGTATGTCAATTTTCTAGGTCTTTTTCCTTCTTAGAAAGTCCCTAAATGTGCTACAAATCTATCTCCTTCCTATAAACTTTTCCTTTCCCAAAGTGGCCTTTTACAATTGTCAAGACTCTCTTCTTGAGTCTCAAGAAGGACCTCAATTTCATTTGAAGTCTCTTCAGGGTACTCCCTCTGAATCTCAAGAGTAGGAGCCTCTTCTTGGGATAAATCATATGTATTCAGTTCATCTGAAGCTTTGGCTCTTTTGAAAGCAATATCTTCTTCAAAAAAGACATCTCTGATGAGTTCTATTTATTTCTATCCAGGTATGTAGACTCTATATTCTTTTATTGTTTCACTAAAACTAATAAGAATTCATTTTCTTCTAGTAGGTTCTAACTTTGTGCTTTTCTCCTTAGGTACATGAACATACATAGGACATCCAAATATCCTTAAATGACTAATGTCAGGTTTCTTTCCTGAAAATGCTTCTCTAGGGGTCTTATTGTTCAAATATGAGTGAGGACATCTATTCTGAATATAGACTACTATATTAGATGCTTCAACCAAAAATGACATGCTCAAGTTTTGATAAAAAATCATAGCCCTAGAAGCTTCTACAATAGTTCTATTTTTTCTTTCAACAACTCCATTTTGTTGAGGATTGTAGGGGACTTTGAACTACCTCTTACTCCCAACAAGTTTGCAAAACTCTTTGAATATTTTAGAAGTGTACTCTTTCCCATTATCTATTTTCAGAACTTAGATTTTCTTTCCTAAGGAGTTTTTAGTGATTGTTTTGAATTATTTAAACTTAGAAAGAATCTCTTTAGATTCTTTACACTTAAGGAAGGATATCCATGTCTTCCTTGAAAAATCATCAACAAATAGCACATAGTACAGGAACCCTCCTATGGATGGTAAAGAAATGGGTCCACGTAGGTCAGAGTGCACTAGTTCCAACACATCTTTAGTTTTGCTCAAACTATGAGGAAATTCTTTTTTTAGTGTTCTTCCCCAAGGCACAACCTTTGCATGATTCATTGTGAATATGGCTTAATTTGGGCATTCCAGTTACTAACTTCTCCATAGATGTTAGGGCATGAATGTTGATATGACCTAATCTTCTATGCCATATTTCATTTGAATTTGAAGTCTCATGCATAAGTGCAAAGTTTAACTTAGTGCATAGCTCATATAATAGTCCTTGTCATACTCCTATTTTTAGAGCCTTCTTTATGATTGAATTCTTAGGCCATGATAATACCTTACCTTCCATGAATGCAATTTTATAACCATCATCTTCAAGCGCAGATATAGATATTAATTCCTTTTAATACCTAGTATATAAAGAACTCCAAAAAGCTAAATAGAATTTTCAAATTTTTATTTGATGGTACAGGTCCCAATTCCTTTTATGGGATGTCCAAAATCATCGCCAATTGTAACTTCTTCATCTATTTCTATTTGCATTCTTTCTAGGTAAACCTGGTATCCAATGATGTGTCTTGAAAATCCATTGTCAACTATCCAAGTGTTTAATTTGGTTGATATTTGACTGGACAATGTTGCATAGAAGGCACATTTCTTGGATTCATGAGCTTCATTTGATTTATTAGATTTTGCAAATGACGCTTGAGGTTTAGATTGATCAAGACAATTTATTGAATAATGTCCATATTGATCACATTTGGAACATTGAATTTTGGACAAGTCTTTCTTTTGTTTTGACTATCTTTTTCCATGAAAGTTTCATTTCCTTTTGTTGTTGTTCTTCTTTCCCTTCTTATGATAGTTGGTTTTAAGAACTTGAACATATTCATCTAAGGTTTTATTATTTCTTTTAATCATTAATCTCGATTCTTCTTGAAGAAAATCATATCTTAATCGATCTAGTTTTGGGATTTTAGATCTTGCACTTATACCTTGTACAAAGGATTCCCAAGGATTTGGAAGTCCTCCTAATGTTATTAGGGATAATTCTTGGTTGACAATCTCATAACTGACTGCAAATAATTGATCTCTCAAATCTATGATTGTCATGAAGAAGGCATTTATAGTTTCTCTTTTATTCATGCTGATATTATTCATTTTTCTTTTAAGAGCAAGTTTTCTACCAATGTTATTTATTATGAATGCATTTTTAAGAGCTCTAAACATGTGATATGGTGTTGCATGTTTTTCCACAATAGGCATTATGTGATCTTGAATGTCATCCATGACTATCTTCATGGACTTCTCATTATTCTCAATCCATAATGTTTTCTTTGGATCATCTTTAGGTTCTTCCTTATGTTCTCTTACAAAAGATTCCAATATATTTTCTTTTAATAACATCATTATAAGAAGTTTCTAGGATTTGAAGTTATCAGCACTTGTAAGGTGGTGTTTGAACCTTAACATGTTTTTCATCTTGTAGAGAAAAGAGAGACTATAATTGAATGTTAAATTTGATCTCTTAAACTTAATGAGATCTATCCTTAACAAGGCTTTGATACCATATAAAGTTTCTTACCAAATTCCAAATTTTTGGTAAACTGATGCACAATTTTATTGCAACTATGATCACTTTTGACAAAGGATAGATTCACTCTAGAATTTATAGAAGTTAGTACAGAGATAATATAATATTCTTGAATCAAAATGTCCTTTGATCCTTTGATGTGCTAGCATTAATTGATTTCAATGCCTTATCTACTTGGGCTGATCAAGTATACATATCATGCAAAAGGTAGTAATGGTGAATGGTCATGTCTTCGAATGGAGACATGGACATTCACAATCACACCAGTTTAGTGTAACTAATCATGCATGGTTAATTTACAGACTTAACACAAGTATAGCAATGTATTACTAATCATAATGATTGCAACCCGGTATAGAATATAGATTGATGGTAATCTAAATCAAAGGAATCAAAAATAATTTCGATCATACCTTGAATGATATCAGAAAATATGTATATGATCATTGGTTCTGACTATTTATTGATTCTCATACAACAAGGATACGTATGCATATATATAATAGTATATGCAACATATTGTTGTACATATATACATATGTACGTTGGTCACAGTTTTGTCAAACCGAAGCTATATATTTTAATAGAGACAAAGATGCTTGGAACATCCTTTTGCTAATGTTTTGTAGCTTTTGTCGAATAAAAACTATTGAATGTGTGTGTGTATATATATATACATATACATACATACATATGTACAAGTTATTATCTCATTCTTAATCATAATAATCAAATGTTATTGATAACTAATGAGAGTTGAAGAGACATGTCTCTATGAAGACATACCTCTTAAATGTCATATACATATGTATTGAGAATGTAATTTGGGAAACACAAGAATTAGAAATAGTGTTAGTACATTTACATCTTCAAATAAAATTAACACCTTTGAAGTAAAAGAATTATTCATCCTTCCATTCCATTCTATCATTCAAGTATTCGAGATTAAATCATGGAGTCACAACACAGATTATGAGTATGGATTAGAGTATTTTAGCCTTGGGGGCTTGGTATTCTTTTTTGGCTATCCTCAAATCTATGCATTGATGCTTCACCATCATTTCATATCAATATTTATGCTAGGAATTGGATCTAGGGATTTAGATATTGGCATTGCACACTCAAAGATCATACACAAGCATCACACACTCTACTATTGACTCAATGACTATTTCTAGAGGTGGAAGTCGCCAAAATGGGGGGTTGAATAAGGAAAACCCTTACATAGCCACCCATTACACCCCATTTCCAAATATCAACAAATCTTAGAAGACATAACAAATTGTAGATTCAAATACCCTTTTCACAGATCTTTGGAGGCTCAAAAATAATTTTGGCAGTGGAAACTACTATGTAGAACTCACTACATCCCTACGAGGTTGACCATTTTTCCTTAGGCTAACTTTTCTAAAAGCTTAAAATATTTATGGGTTTTATAGATTTGACAATTTCAATCCTGGATCCATATTTACTTCCCGATTGGAGCAATACAGTGGGTATAAGTTCAAATTCAATCATTGATCATCCTTTTGACGTAAGTACCCTGTTTGATCTTGTCAATTCAAGAATTTACATTTTTTCTTTACTATTTTTCCATGTTCAAAGATTTAGAGGCAATTTACTTTCATAACTATTAGGATCTCAAGGATTTGGGCATTCTTTCATCTATCTATATAACCATTAGATCTTGGCTTGTGTTAGTGCTTCTCTATCACTTTGATGGCTTTGAACTACTAAGATCTAATTCAACCTTAGGAATTGGCTAGAAGGAATCCTTTTCCTTGACTCGGTCCTCTTAAGGTGGAGGGCTATGTAATGTACTTAGGCTCATTTCTTTGCTTCACATTTCACTTGATAGACTATTAATTAATTGATATGTGATAATTAACTGTTATTACCATTTATCTAATATTTAATTCAATCTCACCCTCAATCGTTATCCATTTAGTCATATCCATCCAACCTATTACATGGATCAATATCTAAATTTTTGATAAATAATAAGTGTCTCTAACCCTTCATGCACAATCATGCATGAATATGCAAATTTCACTTCATAGACATGTTTTACCTCTTATACATGTTATAAGGTAACCACCCTATTTTCTCTTATAGTGTCACTTTTACAAGATTCCCTATGTGTGCTCACATATGTATAGAGAACACTTAACTCTTACAACTCCATTTACTTAGTCATTGCTTATGCAATTCAAAGAAAATCAAATAAATGGAGGAAATGGTCATTTGTAACATCTAGATCTTTTGGGGGATTAAAGTTGGATCTTATTGACTATTTCTTCCAATGAATGACAATCATTTGGAAATTAAGATATCTTACTTTATGTCTTAAGTTGCAGAATCATTTCACTACATTTAATCTTCTATTCAAGTCATGGGATAAATATGCTTTCAATAAGGTGTGAAGGGACATATTTTTGTTGAGTGGTTACTAAGTAGTACCCTTTCTTATGTACCCTTATAAGGCAATGATAAACTTAAATCCTCTAGATATGAGTTTTATTGTCAAAAGAATGCATTTGCATGTAGCGATTTGAGTTTGTAACCCCAGAGAGACACCAATATAAAATTAATTTTGATCTAAAACCAAAAAACCAAAAAATATCTTAATTTATTCTAATATGTTGAAGTTGTTTTGAAGATGTTGCAATGAAGGATTACTAAGGATAGATCTAATCTAGTAAGAATCATATGAATCTTAGCAAAAGTTGTGAGGATATTTATAATTTAATCTAAATCTCAATGTATGATGGTTGCTACTAAGGTCTTGTTAGAGTAAAGGTTAGTTACCTTTATCTACACTTAAGATTTCACTTAATCAGATCATTATTCAATCACTATTGAAGCTTGAATTTTGTCACTTCATGTGGATGACATTCAAAGTGAATCATGTGGGTGACATTTAATAAAAGCTTCCTTTTATTAAATATCACATTATCCTTTTAGGGTTAGGTCAACTTGCTTGGCAAGTTTCTAAGGAGGTGACTTGCTTAGCAAGTCCCCCAAATTTGGTTGATTTCCTTTATAAGGAGATCACGCCTTGTATATTGTAACACTTAATATTTATTTTGTTCCTCTCTTGAATACATTTTCATCTTGAGAGCCACTCTTCTCTTCTTTTTTTCATTCTTCAATGTAACTAGATTTTTGCTTGCAAGTGATCGTTATGGCTTCTATGAAGTTGGGTTTTGCATATATATATATATATATATATATATATATATATATATATATATATATATATATATATATATATATATATATATATATATATATATATATATATATATATATATATATATATATATATATATATATATATATATATATATATATTACACCAACTTCTACATGGTATCATAGCCTTCCTATAGCTTCTTGTTCATGTTTGAAGTTCTTCTTTGAAGCTTTCAGATTGAAGGGTTTCAGATACCTTGTTTTTGGGTTCTAAACGGGTGTATTTTCTTTGGTGCATTTTGAGTCCAAATGAACCTCATCGTTGGATTTAGAAGGCCAAAAATCTCCCATTTTCATATAAAGTTTGTCCATTTTGGAAAAAGTTTCTATTGGAGGCATTTTTTGCTCTATTTTGCATGTTTCTTGTGGATCTGGGGAAGGTCTATTTTTTAGTGCACTTTGAGCCCAAACAGACCTCACCATTGGGTTCAGAGTGCCCAAGAACCCCCATTTCCATATATAATTTGTCTAGTTTGGACACTGTTGGCATTTGGATGCCTAGACACGCCTCATGAGGCTAGTAAGAAAAACAATTTTTAAAAAATTTGGAAAAAGCTATTTGTAGGCAGCCACATGGTAGCCCACAATTGGCTTATAGAGCCACCGCTGTTAGCAGCCCCATTGGCAGTGCTATTGGACCTAGCTACCACTACCAACAACCCCATCGTAGTACTGCCTGACCCTAGTTGTGGCCCCGCCACTACTGCTCCATCCACCAGTTGTGGCCCCGATGCCACTTTGTCAACCATCACCTATAGAAACCCAAGCTTTGCCACCCAAGTGGCCCCTCTAGCTACCAGCACATGCCTTGTAGCCATATCAAAAATTGACGTGTGACACCCATGTGTTGAGCCTCTACCACGTGGCCTCTATATGCCATGCCAATTGTCACATCAGCGTGACACATGGTAGCCACATCAACTACCCTTTTTTTTTGGTGTGATGGTCATACGACCATCAAATTTAATGATGTATCGTATTGACATCAGCATTGCATAAGCACTTTGGATGCCTGTGTAGGCCATAAGGAGCAATGTTCAATTTTTTGCTCAGAACTTGAGCATCTGGACTTCGTTTTCAGAAAACAAAATATCATCGAAAAGCTAGTTCTGAGCTCATTGCAATGGTGTAGGTTTCATTAGTTTTTTATATTGTTTAGTTGTCTATTTTTTATATCAAATGTCGACCTTCTATGTTGCACTCTAGGGGCCCTATATTTTTCTTTTCTCATTGTATACTCATTGGTTTTTGTTGTTGGAGTTTAATTTCTTCTATTGTGGGGCAGCTGGGGGGGGGGGGTGTATTTTTTTTCCAGTTGTTCCTAAATTTGTAACACACAATATCCTCTTTTCAAAATGGCTGAGACCTCTTCTAGTCTGACTCCTCTATCCCCACATAACTATCATACATGGAAGGTTGCCATGACATGACTTCTTCATTCTAAAGGATTATGGTCTTCCATTTATTCTCATGAGAGATGGATTCATGTTGAATCACTACTCATGAAACATGGGTCATCGAGTTTGACTCAAAATCACACAGTTAAATCCTGATATTCACATCACGATTATGGTCTTGTTTGAATGAGGATCATTCTCTATTTCAGAGTCCATGGCAATCATTTCATCACTCTAATAAAATGGATGAAGCCATGGGTCAAATTTTTTTAAGTGCTTCAAATAGCTTGCAATTCCATCTCAATGAGTGTAATACTCCTCAAGAGATGTGGCTTAAGTTTGAATCATTGTTTGGTACAGTGAATGAGTTCAAAGCACTCCAACTTGAGGCCAAACTTACTTCACTAGTACTTGATTCTTTTTCATCCATTGAGGAATTTCTGATGAAGTTCAAGCAACAAAGATTGTTGTTACAAGGTTGTGGCAAGACAAAGAAAGATAAAGGATGCATTTTCTTAATACTATCAAAGCTTCGGAGAAACTTTCAAGTTTTCTCCTCTACTTTTCACTCCATTATAGATGCATTGGGTACTATGTTCATCATGCCAACATTTGAGGAATTCTATGATTGATTGACTAGAGAACAAGCCAAGCTTTCCCAGCTAGATTCTCTATCAGGATCAAAGACCATGACATTGGTTGCACAATCATCTACTATGAAGAAGAAGCAAGCACTGGAGCCCAAGAGAGATTCAATTGGTCATGAGAATCCCTCCAAGCCATCTACATAGTCTCCTACATAGTCTCCTTCCAAACCACAATCCAACCCTAAGAAGGGTAATTCTTCTAAGTCTCGTGAGTCTTCCTCTAAGACTAAGAAGTCCACAGTAATCCTTGTAATTTTTGTGGCAAGAAAGGACATCCAGTTTCCAGGTGTTGGAAACGGTTAGAGTGTAATGCCTACCCCTAGTTTACATTTTGTTATTATTGCTAAACTCTTTTAGGCCAGTTTTATGCTTGACGATTAGTAGCATTATATTTTAGATTATCAAATATTGTTTCATATTTAGTTGATTTTTATGATGAGACTACTTGATACTATTTACTTCATGTATGCATGATGACTATTATAGTAATTTCAGTTATTTGATGACGATTAGTTAGATGGATTATCATATGTGTTTTCTTATGGATACTTACTCCATATTGCATGTGTATGGTGTGCGTGTATATTTTATTTATGTATGACATTTCTGATGTGGTTAAGGAAGGGAGTCATAGTCACCTGCTAGTTAGGATCTATGCGATGCACCACTTCTCGCCATTGCCTATTTAATTTAGAATACATGTGTTTGTACATTTGTGGATTTTATGCAAATTACAGGTATTGGGTATCGACTTCCCTGAATTTCCAAGATGAGCATACCTATCGCATTACCTCAATGGTATGAGAGGGGAGATAAATTTTTGAGTCCAAATCCTAACCTTTAAACCCATTTGTCCTAGAAAATTAGGACAAGTATCTAAGATGATTACCTTCTGAATGCGTCGTATGATGTAAATTTGTGATTATAACCCTTGAGTTTGATCTTGTATGTGGTACCTTTTGGTGGGTTTTCATATTTTGTCTTTAAGGTCTTTTGTGATTTTTCTATTACTTAAGTCAAATTAAAAGAATAAATTAATGATTTAATTTAATGGAAATTAATTTGATATTTTTAATATTTAATTATATTTAATTAATTGAGAAATTAATTAAATAAAAAGAAGTAAATTTAAAGATAAAATTATAAGTTTAATTTTAGAGCGTAAGAATATTTATTTAATTTAATAATAATATATTTAGGAGATCATTTGTAAATAAATGCTAAATATTATTATTACTTAAGTTAATAAATATGTTATCAATTAACACTTCAAAAATAAATTAGAGAATGGAAAAGATATTAATTTATTAAAGAGTTTTAAAATTTTATAAAGTATGCATGAGATTAAAATATAATAAATTAATTTTTAAAAAAAGATATTTTAAAATTGCATAGTGTGCATGAAGTTTTGAAAAAGATAATAGAGAGTTAAAAAGTTGTGAGCAAGGAGTCCTCTCGGGTGATCACAGAATTAGTGCTCCAAATTTAGGAGAGAACTCCTTATCAACAATTGAGGGTTCATTTTCGAGGGACCGAGGGGAATTTTGGAGAAGGAATTTTCAGAGAGAAGGTTTTGAGAGAAGAAATTTCTCTCACAATCTTTTGTGTGTTTGCAATTTTGGTGTCAGAATCAGATAAATTCTTGTGTTTTGATTTACCTAGTTAATTATATTGTTTATTATTCATGTCTTCTTCGTGATTGTTGAAATCTATTTTCCAAAGTTCGTTTATGTATCTTCTAATCTTTTATTTTGAATTTATTGATATTTGTATCAAATTCCATATGTATATCCAGATTAAAAGACCAATTAGAAATCCTCATTCTATAATTGAAAGAAATTAGTATTAAACTGGGAAGGCTTTTGAATTGAATGGAAATTTTATATTGAAAATTTGTATGGTTTACCGTATTTTCCCTATTAGGATATGGATAGGACTTCTATTAAAAAATATATGTATGTATGTATTTATGTATGTATGTATATATAAATTTGGAGAAGGGTTTTTGTTTTGAGTTTATAAAATAACAAATTTTATAAAAAATAAATTTTTTTTTTAAAAAAAATAGTTTGGAGGAGGCGGGGCTACCAGACCCCCTGGTCGGTGAACCTTGATCACTTACCTTTTCTTTAAAAAAAAAAGAAATCTTTTTATTATTATTTTATTAAATTTAAATTATTAATTGTTAATTATTAATTTTATTAATATTTATTAAATTAGTAAATAATTAATGAAAGTTGATATAGTTTATATATATATATATATATATATATATATATATATATATATATATATATAATTATTAATAAATTTAATTAAATAAAATTTAATTAAGTTTAATTAATAATGGAAGATATTTAAAGAAGTTTTAAATTTATTTAATTATTATTATTAATATTATTGATTTTAATAAATTTGTAAATTATTTTACTTGAAAATCAATAAGTATTATTTTAATAATTTAAATAAATAATCACCCTTAAGTTATTTGGAATAATGGACTTAAAATCGAATTAAGGTAATTGTGCATTTTATTCAAATATAAGAATGGGGTAAACAGTAAGAGTTAATTTGTAAATTGTATGTATTTGAAAACTTACATTGAAGGAAACCGAAACCTTATTGTTAACTCAACTGTGTGTTTTCAAAATCAAACCAAACTATGAAACTACATTGTTATCTATATGTTGTCTATGCTTTGAGTTTGGGTTGACTAGAGTGTTGACCAATTTTAGGATGTCTACTAGAGGCTTGGGAGTTTTGTGATTGTGGTATTATGTTGATTTGATCTTGATCTTTTAAACTCAACCATAGTAATGTGATAGTATGCTCTATGGTGTGTTTGATTATATTGTTTGTTATTGCTTTTAGTGTCCTTGTGGGATAATGAGAGGGATGTTATGACATATTTGACTTAACCTTTTTGAGTCTTCGATCAGTATTTTTGGGATGTTTTCTAGTTGTTTGTAAAGAACTGATGGGTTATTGTGAATTATCTTTTGATGCTTTCTAGTCAATTGTATAGGACTGAGGTGAAATACTATGATTCTTTGGTTTATGATTTTATGAGCTTAGAGTAGGTTATCTATATGTAATGTTGTGAAGTGGCTTGCAATGGAGGCTAGGGCCCAAAGTAACTGCCAAGATAGCCCATTGTAAGTTGTTTAATAAGTGAAAACGCTACACTAAATGAGAGTAAAATAAACCTAATAAAAATCTATGTATGTTCTTGCCCATGCCTCGAGTGCTAGTACAAACTAAGATGGGAGTAGAGAGAACAATTGGTTGTGACCATGCATCATTAGTATGTCTTGTCAGTACAAGAGGATACTAGTGCCACATAGAGTCATTAGGGGGTTGGGGTCAAATTAGAGTGCTAGTGTAACTCTAGTGTTGTTTTGTGTGGTGACACTAGATTTCCTACGTGTATATGTTTGCCTCTGGGTCTAGATGTCGATGTATCTTGGAACCTTTGAGTTAGATTACTTTTAGGGTTTCCTAGACTTAGATATTACCTTTGATTTTTGGATTGATATCTTGTTTGGGACTTGAGACTATCTCCTCAATGTAGTGGGAGTGGGCCTTTTTGGGTTACCATGTGGTCAGGTGGTAGTGCTTTTTACTCTTACCATTGAGATCCATCCATTCTTGCCATGGCTAGAGTTTCTTGTTTGCTTTTCCTTTCATTCTATCTTTGTGTATTATGATGGATTATTATATCTTTATGATGGATGATTATATCTTTATGGTGGATGATCTTTACTTATTGTATTGTATTTGTTTCATGGATCCAAAAGGGATGATGTGACCTATTTTTTATAAATGTATATTCTTTTAAGCCTTTCATACCCTATGATATGTATAGTGGATGATTGTGCATTATGAATTTTATTGCCAAGTGGAATTTGGAACAAATGTATATTATTTAAATGGACTTGGAATTTTAATTATTCTTGCATGTGGATGTGGTATTTATTAGACTTAGTATTATTTAAATTTAAATGTGACTCAACTTCTTGGGATACTTAAGGAATGTAATCTATTATGTTTTCTTATGTATGATTGTATGTTAGTGCTTCTGCTACTTTATGATTGATGTGTATGTTGTTCTATCTTTAAAAAAAAAAATGTTTGAAAAACTTAGTAAAACTTTAGGTTAATTCTTTTGGATCCCTTGGCGGGGTGTTACATAGAGGCTTTAGAGGAAGCCATGTAGCAACATCACATCTCTTCTCCTCAACCATCTTCCTCATCTACAGGGAAGGGTCATGCTCTTCATGCATGATTCATGTCTTCAAGATCATCTTGGATCATTAATTCTAGTGCTTCTCACCATATGACTCACTCATAGGATTTGGTCACCACACTTGTTCATAGTGCCACATCACATATTGTAGTTGGCAACTCTACATAGCTCCCAGTTGTCAGTTCAAGTTTAGTTTTACTGGATGGTGGTTCTCTTCAGGACATTCTTCTAGTTCTCAAAATTTCTATGAACCTTCTTTCAATTTATCAGATTTTCCTTTTTGGCTTTGGTAAAATAGTTGAATTCTCACCACATAATGTGCTTTTTCAAGATATCCTTGATCCTAATTTAGTTATTATTACTGGCAATGTGGAACCCTAGTCTCACTTGTACCAATTTGATGGCTTTGAGAGGTTAGATAGTGTTGGTTTTTCTCTTGTTGTACATGTAGACTCTATGAGCAAGCTTTGGCATGAGTGTTTTAGACATGTCAACTACCACGATTTACAATAGATGAGTACATAGGAACTTATTTCTGAGCTACCATAGATCTCTTTCACTGATGGTGTTTGTTGTGGATGTGTTCTCGGCAAGCATCATTGAGATCCCTTTCCTTTGGGAATAGCCACTCATGTTAAGGCACCCTTTGAGTTGATTCACAACGATCTTGTGTCCTTTTCTACACCTTTTTCAGGGGCTCACTATGTGCTCACATTCATATATGACTTCTCCATATTACATGGGTGTACTTTCTTCAGTACAAATTTGATGTCTTTGATTCCTTCCAAATCTTTAAGACTTTTGTGGAGAAACAATCTGATTTTTCTCTCAGATGGATACACACAGATAATGGGGGGAGTATGTGAATTAGGCATTGAGAGATTTTTGCTATAAGCATGGTTTACTAGATAACTTTTTGTTCCACACACCCCTCAATAGAATGGTGTTTCCAAGAGAAAAAATAGAACCTTATGGGAGATGGCAAATTGCATGATTTACTCACCGGATATGTAGCCTTCATTTTGGGTTGAAGCAATCAATTATACCAACTACATTTAGAATTAGATGCCCCACAAGGCATTATGACAGATGACTCCTGAGGAGGCTCAATCTCATGCCAAGCCCAGTGTTTCCATATTTCAAGTTTTTGGCAATAATGCATGGGCTTTTATTCTTGATGCTCAGAGGAAATCTATGGAGAAGAAGAGTCAACCACTCATCTTTTTCTGGCTACTGTGAGGATGTAAAGGCATACAGGTTATTTGATCCTGAGTCCAAAGAGGTCTTGTTTTGACAAGATGTCCAGTTTGATGAGCGCTTTCCTCTTCCAGATTCTTCCTCCTTGGATTTCTTCTCATTTCCTACTCCTTCCTCTTCATCTCTTGAGGATGTTCCATCTTCTGATGAAGATGTAACTAATGATCCTCCACATCCACCTCCTCCACCACCACCAATTGCTCCACCTTTTCCTAGGTGGGCCCATGTTATAGTTGAGTTAGTTGGTCCTTTGGTAGGCAATCCTATAGATACCTGTCGTACTCAAGCTCAAACATCTAGTTCTTTCTCCTAAGTCATGCCACTTCCATATATCCATAGAAATTTTTAGAGGTGACCAAACATCTAGAGTGAGATTTGGCTATGGATAAGGAGTATTCTTCTTTGATGAAGAATCACACTTGGGATCTTTGTATTCTTCCGAAAGGAAGAAAGTTAGTTTAGTGTAAGTGGTTGTACCATACCAAATATGTTGCAGATGGCTCTATTGATAAGTACAAGGCACATCTTGTTGTGAAGAGATTCTCACAAGTTGAGGGTATTGATTACACTAAGACTTTTTCCCCTATTGCCAAGATAAATTCTATTTGCTTTGTCCTTTCACTAGTAGCTTCATAGGGATGGCCTGTCTTTCAAATGGATGTGAAGAGTGCCTTCTTCCATGGTGATCTTCATGAGGAGATCTATATGGAGTAGCCTCAAGACTTTGTGTAGGACTCTTCATTAGTTTGTAGGCTTCAACATTCATTGTATGGTCTCAAACAAGCCCCTTAGGCTTGGTATGAGAAGATGAACTCATTCCTTCTTTCTACAAACTTCACACATTGTCATTCCAATCATAAAATGTACATTCAACGTTAGGGGGTTGATATTGTGATACTTGTTCTCTACGTTGATGATCCCATCATTACAAGTAGCTCATCCTCCATGATTCAGAGTATTCAAAGAGCATTGATGGAGTAGTTTGAGATGATAGATCTCAGACTTCTGCACTATTTTTGGGGCCTATAGGCCACTCAGACTTCTGATGGTATTTCCATCTGTCAGTAGAAGTATGCTCTTGATATGCTCTAACACTTCAACATGCTTGATTGCAAGCCTAACCCTACGCCATTTATGTCACATGTTGTCTTGTCTACCACTTGTCCTATGGCTTTAGTGGATCACACTTTATACTAATAGTTGGTTGACACTTTGTTGTACTTGAAACATACTCATCCTAATACCTCCTTTGTGGTTGGTCTTGTTTCTCGATTTTCCCATGAATTTCATGATTGCCATTGGCAAGTTTCTAAATGTATCTTGAGGCACATTCAGGGCACTACACATTTTGACATTCACTACACTACAGGTCCCCAAACATTGTTGACTTTACTGACTCTGATTGGGCCAGTAACACTGATGATAGGAAGTCTACTTTTGGCTTTGTTTTCTGTCTTGGATCTAGTCCTATCACATGGTCTTGTAAAAATTAGTCTACTATTGGATTATCATCTACAGAGGCTAAGTACTAAGTAGCAGTGTTGGCTAGTTAAGAGATCTTGTGGCTTTGACAATTGATGACTAAGTTTGGGTTTCCTCCTGATAGTCCCACTACGCTTTGGTGTGACAATCAAAGTGCCATACATATTTCTCACAACCTAGTGGAGCATCAATGTACTAAGCATATTGAGATCCACATGCATTTCATCCAACAATTGATTCATGATGGTGTTCTCATCTTAGAGTGCATTCCTATAGAAGTGTAGGTTGTCGACATCTTCACTAAATCTTTTGCATCATTGTGCTATCTTTAGTTGCACACCATGCTTGGGGTGAAGGAATTTGTCCTTGGGGGGTCTTAGTGAGGCCTTCCTTCCTTTCATTTTTTTCTTCTTGCTTTTCTCATCTCTTTTTTGAAGTAGAGTTTTTCCCATACAACTTTCTCTATATCTCCACTTTATAGAGATTTGGTTGTGATTGGGTACCTAATCAGGCCTTGTTGTTAGGGCATAAGTTTACTTTTGCTTTGTTTTTGTCTTTCTTTTTTATGCGTTGTCACCCATCTTAAGGGGGGGTGCTAGAGTAAGGTTAATTACCTTTATCTACACTTAATATTTCACTATTGAAGCTTGACTTTTGTCACTTCATGTGGATGGCATTCAAAGTGAATCATGTGGGTGACATTTAATAAAATTTTCCTTTGATTAAATCACATTATCCCTTTAGGGTTAGGTCAACTTGTTTGGCAAGTTTCTAAGGAGGTGACTTGCTTAGCAAGTCTCCCAAAGTTGGTTGATTTCCTTTATAAGGAGATCGCTCCTTGTATATTGTAACACTTAATATTCATTTTGTTCCTCTCTTGAATACATTTTCATCTTGAGATCCACTCTTCTCTTCTTTGCTTCATTCTTCCATGTAATAGGATTTTTGCTTGCAAGTGATCATTGTGACTTCTGTGAAGTTGGGTTTTACATATATATTGTACACTAGCTTCTATAGGTCTAACCCCCTAGGTCTAGTTTATCCTAAAGTGTAGGCAAGGACAATTTATTGTCTCTTTTTTTTTGGTAAACTCCTTGTATATTGTAACACTTAATATTCACTTTGTTCCTCTCTTGAATACATTTTCATCTTGAAAGCCACTCTTCTCTTCTTTGCTTCATTCTTCCATGTAATAGGATATTTGCTTGCAAGTGATCATTGTGGCTTCTGTGTAGTTGGGTTTTGCATATATATTGTATACCAACTTCTATAGGTCTACCCCCTAGGTCTAGTATATCCTAAAGTGTAGGCAAAGACAATTTATTGTCTCTTGTTTGTTGGTAATTTATCTAAGAGTCTTAAGGATTAAAGATGGCTATTTTATATAGAAAATTTTGGATAATCAATTGGAAATGCCAACAAATCAGATTTCTTAGTTTAAGATGTATTAATTTTCACTTGTACTCTTCATTTTATAGAGAGAAACTAATTTACGAAAACATGTAAGATCTTGTTATAGAAACTTGGAATGGAAAAGACCCAACCTCTTCTTGAAGAAAGTTATTATTCATCAAAGATTATCATAAAGGTTCAATGGTTAATTTGTATTATCTTTATCAACATAGTGAATGAATAACTATATTGTATAAGCCATTGTTAGTTGCATAAAAGGTTTTGGAAAAGATCTATTAATATAGCTTGCATTTTGGGATTTCTGAAAACTAGTCATAGGATTTTTTGTTCTATATTTTAAATAATTAAGATGTAAAAAAATATTTCTTATTGGAAAACAAGTCATGTCTCTCATTTTATTTATAGTATTCAAAGAACTAATAAGACAACATCTGTTTAAAAAAATAGATAGGGATGTAAAGATTGTAGAATAATTTTATAAAACCTGAACAATTACATAGTTGAGATCCATGATTACATCTCATGTAAATGAAGAATGGATTGAATGTAGATTTTTCTATAAAACATAGAAGAGGGGAGAATGTGATATTTGCAGAAGAATAAATAAATGAATTTGGAATGCAAAAGAAAGAAGATCTAAATTCATTGGTAGGAGGAAGATGTGGAAAAATAAGGTTAGATGAAAGTAGCGGGAACATACGATGTCACAAAAACTAATAGATGAAGGGATAGCTAAACACAATGAGAAGCACATTAAAAAAGATAAGACAATAGAAATGAAAGAGATATGAAAGTGTGACAGATGAGAATGATTAGGAAGAAAATATTTATCTAAATCTATTCTAGAAGAAAAGTGGGATATCAAGGTAACATCCTTTGTTTTTTCAAAATCCAAATCCATTTTTGAAACTCACTTTGATGTCTCTTTATATTTTTACATTTGATATAAGTCACACATACGAAAAATCAAAATTATTATTAGCTATAACATTTTGAAAACTATTGATTTTTTGTATAAATATTATATTAGCTATTTGTTCATTATTTCATGAGAAATTTCTCTAATAAAAATATGAAGAAAGCATGAGGTATCATCTAGATAATATATCTTTTTAAACTTGTAATTTATCTAAATTTCTAGATCTAAATCTTAATTTAGCATTAAATATTCATCTAAATCAAATGCATGCAAAAGTGAGGGGTTAATATAGGAAAATGTGCATACATTACTAGTCTATCATCTTATTTCACACTCACTCTAGCCTTGTCATATACTCATTGTCTCAAGGAGACTCAATTTAGTTTTCTTTAAGAGTTTATTAATAGAATCATGATTACTAGCACCCCTATCTAATTCCCAATCGTTATGGTTAACTTTCACTTCATTCATTTTTACCATCTACAATAGACAATGAATCCATCCCTCAGAATTAACTATGTCTATGACTCTACCAATTGAATTTGAAAACACATTTTTCCTTTTAGATTATTATAAATAATACCTCATCATCAATCTATACTAATTATTTTTTAGTGAGTTCCCAAGTTTTTAAATTCTCTAATACATTAGTTATCATGGATTTTATTTGAGTGGAATCAAATTAGAGCATAATAGAAAAGTCTATTAGGAGCATCGCTTGCATTTCAATATATATATATATATATATATATATATATATATATATATATATTAGAGCATAACAGAAAAGTCTATTAGGAGCATCGCCTGCATTTCAATATCAACATATGTGTGTGTGTGTCTATATATGTATATATACATATATATACATGTATATGTATATGCATATGTATATCTATCTATCTATATATATACATATACATATATATATATACATATACATATATATATATATATACATATACATATACATATATATATACATATACATATACATATATATATACATATACATATACATATATATATACATATACATATATATATATATACATATATATATATATATACATATACATATACATATATATATATATATATATGTATATGTATATATACATATGTATACATATATATATATACATATATACATATGTACATATGTATATGTATATACATATGTACATATGTATATGTATATACATATGTACATATGTACATATGTATATATATATATATGTATATACATATGTATATATATATATACATATGTATATACATATATACATATGTATACATATGTACATATGTATATATATGTACATATGTATATATATATATATATGTATATACATATGTATATATATATATGTATATATATATATATACATATGTATATATATATATATGTATATATACATCTATATATATATATATATATATATATACACACACACACACACACACACACACACACACACACACACACACACACAATTAGATAATTATAAAAAAATCTGTTGGGTGTGTTATATTATTGTGAGAATGACAATGTTATTTGATTTACTAAGTCAACATCATTTGAAGAGGTTTCATACTTGTCAAAAAATCAAACTTCAAGGTATTTCTCAACACTTCATTTATCTTAGAAGTAATACAAGCAAATGGCATAATTAAAGAGCTTTTTAAAGTAAAAACCATATGCAAAAAAAGAGCTTATAGAATGAATTGTAAATATGATATAATCCTAAAAAATCTTAAATTTGCATAAAATATCAACAAATATAATTACAAACATACCCTAAATCTTTAATGACAAAGTTCATGTTGGAGACACCTAAAAGATACCAAGTTCAAATCTTCTCGAGTGCAAAAAAAAAACATAAAAAAAATAGATGGAAGGAAGCAATTTTGGGTTTGGGTCTTCATAAGAACGCAATTTTAGATTCATAGTATAGTGCCTGACTCAGATATTTTTTTTGAACTAGCATTTTTATGTTCTCAAGTGAACATTGATAACAAAGATGGAGCTCGATGCAATTAAGAGTTGGATGAGATTAAATATCAATTTTTGCACCTCCAAGAAGGGAAAATGAAGTGTTCTAGACAAATACATAGGCTCTTCAAGCTTCAAGGTAATACATGAGGGGTTATTTGCATATGGATTGTCATTTGTTTACACAACTTCAATGCAGAGACCAACAATGTCAATCGAGTGTAAGTGTGTTTTTTTTTAATGGAGGTCAACTTTTTTCGCCTAGCCTCTTTGGTTAAGAACCAAGGACTAAGGGATATCCATTCCACCAAATTCGCCCTGGGCATGATCCCAACCTCATCCCTTTTAGGCATTGAGGGGCCTTGCACTAAGCAAGACTTGCTTCCTAGTGAGCTCTTTGTGAGCCTTTCAACTGCACCAGTAGACCAAAGGCCCTTTAACGAAGTGTAAGTGTTTTCAAATTTCCAAGTGTAATTTTTTTCAACTTGGAGACTCATTACAAGTAATTGTTACAATTATTTTTTATTATATGTATCTGCGTATTGAAAGTTACAACTATTTTTCCTTGTATGTATTCAATTATATTTTTGATTTTTGAAACTCATTACTTATTTGATTATAAATGTCATACAATATCTTCTATTTTTGTTATCTTATACAATATATTTAATCTTTCTACAATTAAAAATGAAAACTAGATTATAAATGTCATACAATGTCTTCTATTTTCGTTATCTTATACAATATATTTAATCTTTCTACAATTTAAAATGAAAACTAAATCTAGAACTGAAAACTCTTTGAATAAAAATTATTTACACAACATTATAACTCGCACTTTAACTTGATGTGTCCTCTCAAGATCCTAATCATCGATTTTCTATTTAACTATTTTACTTTCATGCTCTGATTTGGACACCAAAAATATTAAAGCAGACATCACCATTGTTATCCGATGACTATCAAAAACTCTCGGTCTTCAATGATTGCAATAGTTGAAGCATGGGTACATCAAAAGCCTATAAACACTACAAAAGCGAAATCTAGATGATGGGCCCCATGACAAATCTAGAACAGAGTGGTATTCAAAGGCACAAAACAAGTCAACAAGCTTCCCTTTTCCGAAGGGCACCGAAAGAAAGTAGACAGAAAGTGTACTGATATACCCCGATGAGTCATCCAAATGGAGAAAAGGGCAATCAAAAACATGTAAAACGTTTTAGTTTACGAGAAACCCAAATCGTCATCATTTCCTGCCATATTCTCACCCTTCTTCTTCCACACCCACATCATAGAATGGCTGTAAATCGTGATGAGAGCCCCCTCATTTTCGCTCATGGTTCTCCATTTGTTGACAGAAGTCATACGAGGAAATTTCTCTGCTTCTGCTGCTGCAAATCCATCGATGAATTTCTGTCTTGGGGTGAGAATATGAAGGGATTCCTACGGCGAGGAAAAGAATGGTCTGCTAACAAATGGGGAAAATGTTTCAAGAAGCTGAAGAAGACAAACAGTGGGGTCATTTACAGCAATACTCAAACCAAATCGGGGCGGTTTCAGTATGATCCATTCGATTATGCGCTTAATTTTGACAATGGCCGTGGAGATGATGATGACTACTCAATGCGCGCTTTCTCTGCCAGATTTGCTTGCCCAATCGCCAAGCCCAGGGAACTGAAAGTCCTTAAACTCGATTCATCCCACATTGACGAAGGGATTAAAAAATGAGGCATACATATGGGAACTGAGCAAACCGGATGCTAATGCAAAACCCAACAGAGATCTGCGTTGGTGGTGTGTTTTTTCATAAGGTATGTTATATATTGAAAGGTCGTAAAGAAGCCATTGGCGCCTGCCTTGCAAGGCTCTTCTGTAATGTGTATATTTCATTCACAGAGTTTAAATCTGTCTACTGTACAACGTCTTGTCTGTAATTTTGCCGTAATTATGTAAGTCTCTTTCCACCTAATGTGCTTGTAGAATATTGTTTCGGTGTTTTCTAGAAGTTCTCGAAAAGGTGTTTGTATTAAAATGAAATGTCTTTTTGGCTTGGATTGCCACTATTCACTGTAATGAGCGCGTCAAATCGAGCATATTTTTATTCAATGAATCTGAATATTAGTCCTGCTGTTGGTGGGATACGGAAGGGATATCAGTATCAATCAGTGAATATGAAAAGATATATTGTTTTTCGGAGCTTGTTTTGTGCAGAAATATAAGATTCTTTGTCTATCAATGATATGTTTCACTCCATGTTGCGTTGCTGAATTGCTGGTAAATGCTTAATTTGGGGAATTTGAAGTGGCCATGATTAGGTTTTGTCTCTTAGTTGGCCTCGTTGTTAATTTAAAACAAGGAATGACAAGTTGAGCTCTGCCCAATGAGTCCATATACAAGTTTGGTGATTTGAGTGGGCTTTAAGTGACTAGATTACAAAATATAGACAAAAATATAGTCTAAAATCTATTAAGTTATTGAATCTACTAGATTACAAAATATAGACACATATAGGTTTCAGGCAACTAAAGTTGATAATTAGGTTTTATAGTAATTTAAAATTATTATCGATTTTAGAATGATAAATTTTAATAAGTTTTGAGGGAGCTTGAAATCTTGTATAATTGGAATTTGTCAATTATTGGAACACATTAACAAAATGCTTTTGAAAGAAAGAGCATAGACCAACAATAGCCAAACAATAGTTAATCAACTACCAATCAACATCAAAATAGAGAAGAGAAAATTGATTTGCGCCAAATGTTTACTCTAACTAATTTGCACCCAATGGTTACATCATCAAGGTTATCCCATAGAACAATGTAGGCAGAGGCAAACATCTAGAGCCTTAGAAACAAGAAGAAAAATATAATGAAGATTAAAACATTTAATCTTTGCTTTCCTTCAATACACATGCATGAAACTCTCACTTTCCTCAAGCTCCATATAAAATGAATGGAAGAAGCAAATTGACCACATAAAACATCCGCTTCAATGTGATAAAAAAAGTGAAAACTAAATAGAGGAAAACACCAACCCCTTTACAACATCTTCCATCTTCTCGTGAAAAATTTTCTCCAACTCAATAAGAAACAACTCCATCTTATCGAAAGGAGAGAAAAAGAACCAACACGAAGTTGTTACAAACCAAAATAACCCACCAACAGTATCTCTTCCTCAATAGGAGAAACATGTGTAGGATCTAAGAGAGGGGAAAATAAATCCTCTTTCTAGAAACTCTAAATATTGCAAGCAAGAAAAACTAACACATCTAACATCATTATTACATGAAAATCATAATATCTATTGCACTAGGAGCATTCTACCTAAAAATGAGAAAATAGGACAGGAGCCATAGAAGACACACCCATGTCCACCACTAACCAAATATTGACTATAAAAACTAGCCCCAAAGAAACAATCTTAAGGCCCATAGCCAAAAGATTAAACCCCCAACTAGCAAGGAACACAATAACACCAAAGCCAAAAGGGAGAATGTGAACCATAAAAAAACAAATTAAGGTCCAAAAAAACTGAACAACATTCACAAAAACTAGGAAAACCAAAAATAGACCATCATAAACAAGATTGGTTCTCAAAGATTATGCAATATGAGTGCAAGAACCCACCAAAAAGAAGTCACCATTGAACACATCTAGAGGAGACCAACTTAATTAGGTCAACTAGGAGAAACCAACAACTCCTAAAGAACAAGGAGAAACATCAAACTTAGTATTTCCAAGGATGGCCATAACTAAGACAAAAGAACCAATGCTAGGCAAGAAGAAGGAAATCATGGAAATAAGGTCATCAAGTCTCCTCTTATCATCACCAAAAAGCTCAAAATCTTCCCCACCCATTACCACAACTATTGGTATCCATCTAGAGACATGAATTATGAAATAATAAATAACACTAAATCAAAAAGCATAGCCCACCACAACTACAAAGCCACCTGCCGCAACAAATACACCCACATCAAATAAAGCTCCAAAAATAGAAAATCCTAGCTCAATAGGCTATAAAAACTAGAACCCATTCCAACATATATCCATGTCCTCTTGATCAAACACTTCCCAAAATGGGAAAGAAAAGTGTCGAAGAAGAGATAGGAAAATAATGCTACTCCTCACACCACAAGAAATAGAAACAACAAAAAAATAGCACAATTATAAAGTGATTAACATTGGTACCAAATCATTGACAAA
This sequence comes from Cupressus sempervirens, assembly GCA_028749045.1. Classification (NCBI taxonomy): domain Eukaryota; kingdom Viridiplantae; phylum Streptophyta; class Pinopsida; order Cupressales; family Cupressaceae; genus Cupressus; species Cupressus sempervirens. The sequence goes on along the minus strand of CM053791.1, from coordinate 82,544,639 downwards.
ATTGAGCTTGACCATACACCAAAATTGGTATCAAGTATATTGAACACAAGGAAAAGGCTATTAAATTAAGATAATGCAACACCCCAAAAGATCTCCCATTATCTTAATTTGATAGCCTTTTCCTTGTGTTCAATATACTTGATACCAATTTTAGTGTTGCATTACCCTCTCAAATGATCATCTAAACTACTTGTTGGCATAGATCCATCAAGCATACTCATTTCTTTATTTCTACATGTATGGGTGCTAGCTAGACATTTTTTGACATCTTGCATGTTAAGGAACTTAGGATCTAAGATAGAGTTTTAGTTTTATTCATAATTTTGTTATCCTAGATTTACCACAATGGAGTACTAATGAATTCTACATATATGTGTCATATGACTACAAGAATGTATATACAATGTTTGTATTTCTCTAAAATTTGACTTTGTAATAATACTGAGTATTTTCAATTGTGATGACTGGAGATATAGAGGAGATAATCGTTGATGATTGCTGATGATTAATATTGCCTTGTGATTGATATGTTCTCTATTGTATTTGAATAACTATATATAAGGTTGAATAGTCATGTCACCATAGAGACATGACTCTCAGGACATGACATGGTCCATAACAAAACATAATTAACACAAGGTTTGTTAATGCCCAATACTAAACTGGGTGATATTAAATGCAGGCCCAATAACAATAACTTGGTGCTCATATTTTATACAAGCTTGATAATAATCTAAGAGATCAAGGTAACACAAATTTGTTATTGATTTGGACAATACAATGATGTCATTTGATGACATTATTGTTATGTATCAATGCTCTCTCTCTCTCTCTCTCTCTCTCTCTCTCTCTCTCTCTCTCTCTCTCTCTCTCTCTCTCTCTCTCTCTCGATCTAGGCATGATCAACACTACTAACTAGCTTGTGATGCTAGTATATTAAGGAAACAAAACACATGCATAGATGTATGTATATGTAAATATATATGTGTGTGTGTGTGTATACACACATGTATAATATGTATGTGTGAACATGTTTCATATACTGATATCAATGTTATCAGATCCAACCAAAGGTATACTTTAACACTCCCTCTTAGCAAGGGGGGATATGATCATTTTCTCAATCTCAATAATCTCATATTTGAGTTTGCATTAAAAATATTTATCCATAGTTATATCCTTTTAAGAATACAAACTATCATATTTCTAACACATTCCGAGAAAAGAACAGTCTATCACATAGTCATTCCTGATCTCAAATAACCAGAATCATGATCTCTGGCTCACTTTAGGACTAAAGTAGTCTATCATGATTTACCCATTTTCATGACTTTTGGCACAATCCAAGACAACAAATTAATGTAGTCTATCATGACAATGGATCAAGAACTCAAGAAATTAACAACACAAGTTGCATCATGATTTTCGGCTCACTTTGGGAAAACAACTTAATGAAAGTCATGTGATAACAAGTTGATCTATTGTTACATTTACATATTAGTCATACCAAATTTACCTCTAAAGTACCTCACTTTTAAGTTTGCAAGAGGTTTGGTAAATATGTCGGCAATGTACTTTTTAGTGCTAATATATACCAACTTGATAATAGTTATGTCCATCATATCTCTAATGTAGTGATAGGGAATTTTTATGTGCTTGGACCTATTATGGAAGATTGGATTTATAGAGAGTTTAATGTAGCTTTTATTATCACAATGTATAACCATGAGATTTAGGGGCTTCCAAAATAGTCCAACCAATAACTTCCATAACCATACTACTTCTCAAGCTCCTATAGATGTAGGTATGTATTCTACTTTAGTAGAACTCTAAGAAACTATAGATTTCTTCTTGCTAAACCAAGATACCATAACAGACCCAAGACTAAAGCAACATCATGTAGTGCTTTTCCTATTAGTAGAATTGTCAGCCCAAACAAGATTTGAATACCCTTGAAGTTGTAACTCAACATGGTCATATTTTAGACCAAGTCCACTAGTGCCTCGTAAGTATCTCAAATGTGCTTGGTTTCCATGAGATGGGTCTTCTTAGGTTTACACAATTGATTTAATTTATTTTTAGCATAACAAATATTAGGTCAAGTATTCACCACGTCCATTAGAGATCCAATTATTTGTTTGTAGTATGTAGGATTTGTGGCTTCAAATTCAGATGATTCACTTTTGAACTTATGAAGAATTATATCCATACGTGTGGATAATGGTTTACAATCCATCATGCCAAATATATATATATATATATAATGAGACTTAATCTTAGGAGTTACATTTACATCTTAGTCATACCAAATTTACCTCTAAAGTACTCCATGTTAGGATAAACCACAGATAGAAATGAAAACTACATGCAAATATAACCAATAATAGAAAATAATAGATCACATAGAAATAAACAAAAGGCACCAAGATTTAACGTGGTTCACCCAATCCTTGGGCTACGTCCACCAAACAACAATCCAATCTTATTACAATCCAATGATTACAACCTGATTACAATCCGTAATCCCTTACAGCTCAATACCGCCGCAAGAACCAATTTTGCATCACAGCATAATGAAAATACCTAACCCTAAACCCTTTTATACAAGTATTTTATTCATTTTAGGATTACAACATGTCGGCCATATATGTCGGCTACCATGTCGGCCACTATTTATGAAGTATGTACAGTACTTTCCTGATCAGTCACCATAATCTAACACTCCACTTTTAAGTTTGCAAGAGGTTTGGTAAATATGTCGGTAGTCTACTTTTTTGTGCTGATATATACCAACTTGCTAATAGTTATGTCTATCATATCTCTAATGTAATGATAGGGAATTTTTATGTGCTTGGACCTATTATGGAAGATTGGATTTATAGAGAGTTTAATGTAGCTTTTATTATCACAATGTATAACCATGGGATTCAGGGGCTTCCCAAATAGTCCAACCAATAACTTCCATAACCATACTACTTCTCAAGCTCCTATAGGTGTAGCTATGTATTCT